>JAYESA010000013.1:102893465-103158465 GCA_036927795.1 Iris macrosiphon | reverse complement strand
TCGTGGTTGGATCCAAGGGTATTAGTGGGGGAGGGGAGTAGGAGTTGGTTATGTGATCAAAGCCAAATAGTATTCATGTGTATGTCGGATATGCAACTCACGCATAATGGAGTTATCGTAGATTATTCATGTGCAACCTAAGACGATCACATAACAAACTTGTGCTGAAGGCACTTAGCTAGTATTACTATTTTCTCACATGTAGTTAGTTTTATATTACAGCTACTTTATCAGTTCTTCCATGTATTTATTTACCTGTGCATCTTGTATACTTTTCTATTGCTAGTCATATACACCTTACCACCCATTTGGAGTTGCTTTCAGAGTTATGTACTTTGCTCCAGTCTTGACTGGACATATTTTTTTTAGAGGATCTTGAGGATTTTTGCCCGACCTTCTACGGGCCTGGTGTCGAGGAGTGTTGCGACCCTAATTTTGAGGAGGAGCCCGTCCCAGCCGAGGAGACGCCTCTAGCGCCTTCGTTTAGCTAGGTGGGTTTCTCTGGGTTGTTCCCAGTTGGTATTTTAGATGACTGTATTTATTATTTGCTGTTGTGAGATGTTGTAGACTTTAGACTTAGACTGTATATTGGATATTGTACTTGCTCTCTTTGGTTCTTTGTTTCTTTGTTGATATCTTATCGTGCTTTTACTCTTTCCCTAGTTATTGTGATTGAGATATATATATATATATATATTGCGTGGTTGCCCTCCTTTTGGAGAGGTTATCTTGGCAGGTTGTTATGAGATATAGATATTATGACCTAGAACGGACCTAGACAGCGTTCTACCGCCGATTCTGCGGCATAGGCTAGACGTACCCATGACCCATGCCCGATTTTTTTGGTGCGGGTCGTGACATAACCTACCTTAACTCATCATTATATGTGCTAAAAAATAATACAACAGCTGCTGATTAGTTGCATAATAGTTGCTTATACTATTACATTGAGATGATGTAAACGTAGACGTATTAATTACTTTCCCCTTTAGCTTCTCTACTTCATCCTCGTCGTCATTCAAATATCTCTTCTTCATTTTCCCCGAAGGCTTTCCGGAAGCATTGAATACTTTAAGTATTGCATCATTAGATTCCTGATATTTGTCGTCATTTTTCGGAGCTCTCATTCTATTAAAAGCAACATGAGGTTCGAAATACGTCAAGTAAAAGTTTGTAATCTCCTCGAGAACATAAGCTTCACAAATAGAGCTCTCAAACCGTGCCTTATTTTTTATCTTTCTCTTTAGGTGATTCAGATGTCGCTCAAAGGGGTACATCTACCGATAACTGAAAGAACCACCAACACGTACCTCATAGGAAAGATAAATTGATAAATGCTCCATAGAGTCGAAGAATCCAGGAGAAAACACCTTCTCGAGCTTACATAGTGTTACCGCAATGTCCTTCTCTTGCTTTTCTAGACGATCGACGAGCAACTTAGTAGAACAAAGGGCTGCTTATCTGAAAATTCTGCTTCCTAGAAATATCTTACGTGTTGGCACCTACTTCCCACAGCTGATTCAACTCATCTATCAAAGGCTGTAAATACACATTGATGTTCCTCTTTGAATTATTCAGACCCGGGATAATAATGGTTAGGAACATATACAGAGTCTTCATACACATCCAAGGCGGTAGATTATACGGAGTGACGATCACAGGCCAACATGAATACTAGGAGCCCGAAAGTTCGAATGTGGTAAAACCGTAAGAGGAGAGCCCCAATCTGACATTACGCGAATCCGAAGCAAAACCTGGATACTCCCGATTAAAGTGCTTCCATGCTTCTCCATCGGATGGATGATCCAATACTCCTTTGATCTGTTTTTACCTGTGCCAACTCATATTTTCTGTAGTCTCCTTAACCATAAACAACCTCTACAACCGCGACATACAAGACAAGTAGTGCATCAAATTGGTAGGCTTCCTTGCACCGAGAAACTTTTCTCTACCAGTGGCCTTGTAGCGATCAGCACCACAGAATCTGTACGCATCTTCATCCTTGTCATCTTTGAAGTACAATATGCACCCATTGCGACATGCATCGATTTTCTTGTATCCCATCTAGAGCGATCTTACCATCCTCTTAGATCGGTAGAAGTCTTTAGACAACTTTGTACCCTCGGGCAAAATCTCTATAATCAAATCGATCAGTCGGTTATAGCATTCTTGCGATATATTAAGATCGGACTTGATGCTCAACAATTTTGTAACCACCACCAATGGTGAATGATCCTCATAACTAGGATATAATGGAGACCTTGCATTCTTCAGCAACTCCATAAACTTTGCAGCATCGGCATTCGGTGCCTCCTCAACTGTGTCATAATTGTCGGAATTGAAACTAGGCCCCGCCGCATCAAAAACTCTGTTTACCCACCCGTCGTCGTAAGCAGCTTGGTCGTGGACATCCATATACGGCTCCACATAAGGCTCCGACTCCGATGCTAGAGACAATTATTGTCCATGCACGGTCCACTGATAGTAATTTGGCGTGAAGCCCTTTGAGTACAAATGATATGTGACTTCCACTTCTGGATGATATTTCAAGTTGCGATATCTCACACACAGATACTTAATTTTGGTACCATTCATGTACTGAGGGAACGCTTTGGCGAACTACAAGAAGTGTTGTACACTCTCAATAAATTCATCCCGTACACCGCACATGTCATCAGGATGACGGTTGTACATCCACGAACGATGACGCAAATAGTAATTCATATCCATTTCTAGATCTTCTGCAAAAATGATAGTATGTGTCCTATAAATCGTTAAATACAGTATGATTCTCTAGATACACAATGCCCTATGTATGTGCGTGTGTGCATATGGTTGTTTGAGTGATTGAGTGAGCTCGGGTTACTAGAGAGAGCAGTTCACAGTTTTTAGTGTGCATCATTTGGTAGTGATCAACTAAAGGGAGAGCAGTTGCATCATTTGGATACGAGTTCTAGAAGAAGCCAATACTGTATCGTGTCTCGGCTTTGAAGAGTCATTCCCGTGTCCGTGTATACGACTCTTCTTCAGTCGAGATCTATATCGTATTATATATGATGCAGATACGCAAGGTTGTGTCTAAACTCAGACAACTAACTAGAAGAGAGATAGGGTTAGGGTCTGTGTCATATTTCGTGTCATGTTAGTGTATGATACGGTCCTCTTTGTAGGAGTCCAGGTGAGGAAGGAGAAATATATGAATTAGACATGGAAATAAAGAAATTTAGTAATAGAAGAAGAAAGAGTTGGGGATTTGGAAATTTTAGGGTTTTTATTAGAGTTGTAAGGAAGAAGAAGAAGAAGTTATAGATCTAAAGTAATTTGAAACTAAGAAAGCAACAATACATCCATCCCCTCTATTCTCCCTCCTTCTCTTATTTATACTGAACTAATTACATGTATTAGCAGCTAATCATAATTTGCTGACTGTACTAATTTGATGACTGTGCAGTGGAGGTGAGCTGGCTTATTGTAGGTGACTGGACAAGAGAGCTTATTCTCACTCTGAAATGCTGAGTGTTGAGATCTGTACTGCAAGATATGCAAGCTCTGATACTCGGTCACAACTGAGCTCTAATATTGAGTTCCTACACTGATACTACTGTGCTCACTGAACTAGAAATGGGGTCACATCAGTATATGTGTCTGTGTCATATCCCATGTCATGTCTATGTCATATCTTGTCTATATTTTTGTGTGTCGGTGTGTTCGTGTCAGTATTAGATTTAGTGTCCACATGTGTTAGTGTGTCCGCGTGCGTGGGTATGTGTGTTTGAGTTAGGGTTAGGGTTAGTGTGTGTCATATCATGTCGTGTTGTATCGTGTTAGAGACACAGAAAGAAGACAGAACGATCTCACTGAGTGAGGAGGATGGGAGCTGGAGAGAGAAGAACGCCGGAGGGAGGAGGAGCGGTGTCACTACGACATTCCGAAAACAGGGGTATTTTTGACTTTTCAATATTTAATATTATTGTAGTTACAATTAAATAATTGCATGATAAGATTTTTAATAATTATTTGATGTGTAATTAAATATAGTATTAGATGTAGTGTTCATTTATTTTTAGCTAGCAGACTAGACCTAGAAGCCAGTAGATGACCACCTGTCCGAATTATAGAATTCTGGATTTTATTATTTTATCTATAATTTAATATTTGGAGATTGTAATTAATTACCGTATTTTATTTGAGGATAAAATCTTATAGTGGGGGGAGATATATTAGTATATAGTAAATGAGATGCATGTGTAAGGTCTGTTGGCTTGAGCATAATTGAGATTTCACTACAACTGACTTAAGTGTTCATCTAGGATGATATTAGAGAGAGAGTACTTAGTATGGTGTGTTGCATTTGATATGCACTTGAGTGATAAGGATAACTAGTATCAGCGATTGCAGTAGGTAAGGAGGCTAGCAGTGAGTGTGCTTGTGATAGAACTGTGGTACTTAGAGGGATAGAAGCATCAGACCTTGGATGTATCTTTGACCTGTGCAATCACAACTAGGATTTTATTTCCAATCTTTTATCTTGAATGTTGCTTCTTTAGAACTGTACTGTCCTTCCTTGATGATATCGCATTTTTGCCTAAATTGATTCTTTGGGATCTGTCTTCAGGATGTCGCCGCAGACACGATCTATGAGAGCGGGAACATCAGCTTTAGAGGGGTCTGCCACCTCTCCACCTGATGGACAGACAGCCGTAGTTCCTCCTACATCTCTGATGCACGTAGGTGATCCTCCTCCCCCACCTGTTCAGAAGATTGCCGCAGCTGTGACGGACAACCTTCCTCCTCCACCGACTCCGATTCCCGGAGGTTTGCCCATTGACGGGACACAGATGTTTACCTTGATCCAGGGCATGGTAGATGCCCAGAAAGTGACGGCAGACGCTCAGCGAGTTCAAGCTGAGGCTCAAAGGGTGCAAGCAGAATTGCACCAGGCACAAACCGAGCTGATAAAAGAAAACATGGAGAATGCCCATCAAGTGACTCTCCAAGCTTTGGAGAGAGTAGCACAGTACCAGCAGTTTCCTGGCCAGCAACAGCAGAGATCAGGCACTATAGTAGATTTCAAGAGGATGATGCCTCGAGAGTTTAAAGGTACCAAAGGAATACTCTACGCTGACGACTGGCTAGAGGATATAGAAAGGAGCCTGCGATTGACCCAGATTCCGGAGAACTTGCAGATAGAAGCCACTGGTAGTCAGATGTTCGATATCGCACTCACGTGGTATCGCACAGAGCCGAGAATTACTGCACAAGGACTTACTTGGGAGACCTTCAAGGAGCTCTTCAAGGAGAAGTTCTTTCCCGACGTGGCATTGGGAACCTTGGAAAGTCAGTTTCATGACTTGGTTCAAGAAAATATGTCGGTCGACGAGTACGCTGCAGAATTCTGTAGATTAAGCCGTTTTGCATCATCTATGATTCGGGACCCAGGAGATCGAGCCCAGAAATTTAGAAAGGGGCTGACGAGAGAGATTAGGTCACGCACTTCTGGTCGTCGTACCGCTACCTATGAGGCTATCTTGATGGATGCTCAGATCGCAGAAGAGGATCTGGATCTTAGGCCTAAGAGGAGTCACAATACTTTTGGAGATACGAATGGTAACACAGGACCGGCCAAGCATCCCCGTATTCAGCACCAACAGCAGTACCAAGTACCATTTCATAATCAGCAACAACCATGGATTTTTCAGCATCCACCGCAGTACCTAGCACCAGTTCCTACCCAGCAACATCCATGTGCGTATCAGTATCAACAACAGTACCAGGCACCAGTTCGTGTTCAGCAGAATCAGCAACAGCCTCCGAGAGAGACACAACAGACCTGTCATTTCTGTAAGAAGCCAGGTCACCTTTGGGAGAGCTGTAGAATGAGGCTAGGACTTTGTTTGCACTGCGGCGCTGCGGGATATCGAGTAAGGGATTGTCTTCTAGCCCCTTATCTTCCCGGCCAGCGCGCAGCTTCAGATTATAAAGATCCAGTTAGGCTACCTGTGGAACCGTATAATGCTCAGCACCCGCGAAGGGAACCACCCCAGCAGGGCGGGGCATTTGCGATGACGGTCAAGGAGACCGATACTACAGGTACGGTGTTAGCAAGCTCTGTTCTTTCCTTCCTTCTGTTCCTATCTATTTGATTGATTGACTGATACCTTAGTACCGTAGCTTGTATGCATGATTTCTTGTTAGAATATAGTTAATGGTACCCCTGATATAGGGACTGCAATACCATGACAAGACACCATACATATTCCCTTAGGCTGCATGTTGTATGATTGTAGGAAGTTTTGGCCATGATTATCGAGGTTTGACCATGACGAGGATTCATAAAGGGGTTGTGACTTGACAAGATGATTAACAAGATGATTAAAAAAAAATCGAGGATAAATATCGATTTAAATAAAGGGCCAAGAATTTAACATGGCAAGATTTATGATCTATTAATTCCAGGAAGATTATGGCATATTTAAATTGGTTATTAAAAATTTGGAAATTCTGGGAGATTATCTTTATTTAATTGCGAGTTATGAATTTTAGAATTTTATATGAGATGTTGCAATTGGAGAATCTTTAAGTATCGCATTGGTGGGTATTTTGAGGAAGAGGAAATCGAGAAATAAAATTTTTGTTGAATAAACATTTAAATTCAAACTTGTGGAACAAGATTACATTTTTATATCTGTTCATTGATAAAAAAAAAAATCAAATTTGAGGAGTAGATATTAAATTTTAAGTATTGAATCGTTAACTAAAAACTTTCAGGAAATTTTTGATAAAAATGGACTTTGATGTTATTTCGAGGATTTTCAGGGATGCAATAATTTTATAATTTTTGAAAAATCGTGAAAGGACATTGTAGATTATAACCTAATTTCATGGATGATGAATTTAAACCTTGAGGAAAAATAATAATGTGCCTGATTAAATGCTACTATAAGGATTTTGAATTTCGAGGACGAAATTCTTTTAAGGTGGGTAGACTTGTCACTACCACATTCCGAAAACAGGGGTATTTTTGACTTTTCAATATTTAATATTATTGTAGTTATAATTAAATAATTACATGATAAGATTTTTAATAATTATGTGATGTGTAATTAAATATAGTATTAGATGTAGTGTTCATTTATTTTTAGCTAGCAGACTAGACCTAGAAGCCAGTAGATGACCACCTGTCCGAATTATAGAATTCTGGATTTTATTATTTTATCTAGAATTTAATATTTAGAGATTGTAATTAATTACCGTATTTTATTTAATATTTTTTTTTTTGCATTGCCTTTGCTTCGATATTTGGGACACTACCCTATCTTTTGTCTCCCAACAAATTTTACCATCTTGCCCTAGACATGCCCGCCTTCCATTCTGCTATTGTTGCAACTCATAATTTTGCTCTCTGTACATTATTTTTGGCCGCACAAAAATCGTCGCGGACGTTATTTAAATAAATTCCTATTTTGTATCGTTGTGCGTTCCAATCGAAAATTGGAGGCAATCTTGACCTATTTTTCATGTGACCCAAATTAGGGTAATATTCTGTTCTGAGTCTTCTTCACTATTGGTATTGATGACCAGACCTGATTTTGGCTCCATGTACTCCTAATTAATTGTTGAACACAACTTGCATTTATTTCTATTTAATTTGAGGATACCATTTTATCTGATTTCGTAAATTCCATATTAATTCCAGTGCCCTGTAAATTGAGCCCATACCAATCTTACAGCGCCCCCTGGCCCTACAAAACACCAGACACCGAATCGCCCGTCAAATTTTCGTCATTTCCTGTGGTTGTGCAAATACCCAAATTAAAAGGGGCTAATTTGTAAATAGGCATTTTTGTGTCAACACCTCATTGTTTAAAACAATGAGGGAACCTAATAATAATTTAATTAAAATCTCTCACCCTCACCCACATGAAGAAATTCTCTATGTCCAATCTGGACCCCTCATTTAAAAGGGGTCAATCACAACCCTTGATTTTACACCCTCTCCCTATATATATGTGATGTCCCATCAAACCCTAATCCCAAGAAACCTAGGTAGCCTCATCTCACAAGCCTCCTCCCTCTCTCTCCTACGTATGTAAAATTCTTTCTCCTCTTCTTCTCTTTTCTTTTCTTCTTCTCTTCCTTCTCCTTCTTTCTTTCTCCTTCTTCTTTAAAATTTTTTCATTTCAATTTGAAAGAGGGGAAGGGGAGGGAACACTGTTCACCCCCATTCTGTACTCCGGCCGAGCCCTGTGCTCCGACGACTGCTCGGCAGTACCCCGGCCTGTCTCCGGCCAGGCGCCCGGCGGCTGCTGCACCACTGCTCCTCCCTCACGAATCTCCGGCGGCCGCTGCGAGCTCCCCATCCCCGCTGCCAGCCGCTGAACTCATCCCTGTGCTCCCCGGCCCCTCTGAACCCCGGACGGCCGAGTCCCCCACAGCCACCCTGCTGCCGGCCGAGCCCAGTACCCCAGCGGCCTCTCCCTTTCCTGGCGGCGCTGCCAACCCCCAGTGAGTCCCCTTCTCTCCCCTTCCTTCTTCTTCTTATATATATATATATATATATATATATATATATATATATATATATATATATATGTATATATATACATATGTATATACACATGAGTATATTAAAGATAGGTATATGTATTTGTATATATATAGATAATGTGTAGACATATACGCATATACGAATGAGCATATATTAATATATATACGTATAGCATTTATCTAATTAATGTTTTAAATACATGAATATATATAGCATTTATTTAATTAATAATTAAACACATAATGTATTAGTATGTTAATAATATTAATGTATATGTATGTATATGGGATTATTTCATATAATACGTATTAATAAAATGTATGCTAGGTATATTTTCAATTAATGTTTTAGTATCTGTATTGTTAATTTTAATGATGGCATATATATACCTATATTTGTATAAGTAATTAGTATATTCTTAATATATATTTTGTATAAGCATTTAGTGTATTCTTAGTATATGATTGGTATATGTGTATACATGTATTTTATATATATACTTAGCATATTTTCAATATAAAATTGATTGGTAATGTATAATTTAATATATGTACATATATATTTATTTTAATTAAATGTTAATACGCTTGTATAAGCATAGTATATATATATACTTTAGTATACATATATATAAAAACGTATTTTGGTGCATATGTATATGTATGTACATTTAATATGATTTATATATATATATATATATATATATATATATATATATATATATATATACATATTTAAATATGTATATGTGTATTTCCTTTAACATATATATGTATGTATTTTGGTATAATTATATATTGGTAGAGTATATATTAAACTAATACATTGGTATAAATATGTGTACCTATATATATATATACATGTATAAACATATTTTTGGTATGTAAATATATACAGTATAAAACTGTATTGATATATATATACATATGTACTTGTAAAACATATTTTGGTATATGTAAACAAATGTATATTTCACTAGTACCTATATATGTTTACATGTATATTCAGTAAATGTATATTCTTAAATATAGTTGTTATGATTGTTATATGTGTTATGTATATTATTTATTTATCTATCCTACTAGATGACCCTAGTTGACTAGTGCCCTGCCTGGCATGGCCCTAAGGCCAGTGTTTTTGTCTGTGTGTAGCGTAGCTTCTGATGCAAATGTTATACTGTGATATGTTTATAGGACTGTTACTTCACCCAGGGGATACTCTGGAACATGACATCCATAAATACCAGCTAAGGACCCAAGGCAAGTACATTCTCTGATAATTTCCAATTTTTGATAATTCCTATAAAGTTCAATAATCTAGAAATGTTACATCTGAATCCTTGACACTGTGCTACACGGACTAGTATAGCTTGGATCTGCAGTCATGAGATGTTACCTTGATTATCGTATTGATATTATACACGACATGTATATTAGACATCGTACATGATAGACTGGACTTGCTCGTGTATCGTGACGTGTCATGGTTGGATCCATAGTACTAGTTGGGGCGGGGAAGTAGTTAGTAAGAAATGTGATCATAACCTCTTATTGCAGTGTAGAAATTGTAAGTGTTAATCATGCTCTTCACCCATGATTAGCCAGGCCCTATAGCTATCGTACATGTTCCCAAGCCGGTCACATTTCGAAACTACTATTTCAAACACTTAAAATAGATTACAGTTTCCTAATTTAAATCATATACTACATTACCCGTATATGATACTGTACCTTGTTCTTTCCATTTCTTTATGCACTGACTATATCACATTGCCTATTTTGCATGTCTCTTTACATTGCCTGTCTCTCTTTAATTGCCATTACATTTATTTCACTGTCTTCTCAGTAGCTAGCATGACATGTTTATTACTTTATAGTCCTTATCAATTAAATGGAACTGTTATTTGAGATTGTGCTTTGCTCCTTCCTGACTGGAAATATTTTTCCAGACTATGCCTTAGAGGACCGCTGTCCGACACTGTATGGACCATATGGTGAGTAGCTGCAGACTTGGTAGTCTAGTTGTGATTCCGGAAGGACTAGCCGGAAATTTCTATTTTTAGTTTGTTCTTTAAGTAGACTATTTGGTACCGGATTTGTCTCCGGCATTTTTGAAGAGACTTGGTTATTTGTTGAGTTAGATTATTACTTTGACTTGTGTTATATTTAATTAAATTTCTGTTCGTTATCTTATCATGCTGTAATCCTGTGATTGAGTATGTGCTCGTTTATTTGTGTCATCCGTGCCTCCTTATGGAGATTGGATGTTTGTGTGACATTAGCTAGATAGTATCAAGACCTTGACAGCGTTCTACCGCCGATGCTGCGGCGTAGGCTGGACGTACCCACGCACTCGTGCCCCTAAACCTGGTGCGGATCGTGACAAGCGGCCGGAGGGAGGAGGTCACCGGAGGGAGGAGGGGAGCCGGAGGAAGGAGGGAACGACGGAGGGAGGAGGGGACACCGACCGGAGGGGGGTCGCTGAGGTGGGGGCGCCGGGAGTGTCACGACCCGCACCCGTTGTAGGGATGTAAGTCGGAAACAACGCCCAGCCTACGCCGCAGCATCGGTGGTAGAACATTGTCTTGGTAAACTATACTATCTAATTATCTCACAAAATGCATAATCCTCCAATAATATCTCAACTCCAAGAAGAGAGTAATCAACTTAATTCAACACAATACTCAATCATATTTCTATGGCACGAGAAGATATGACAGAAGTTTAACATAACTATGCAATTAAAATATAACAACAACAAATAGAAATAATATCCAAAAACGATATATGCCGGAAACAAATCCGGTACCAAAATGCTAAAGAGAACTAACTAGGCTAATTAGTGAACCTGGCTAAATTTCCCGGCAGTCACTCCAGAACTAGTGGGTCCAAGTCTACACCATATATAGGCTGAGGTCCGTAGTATGTCAGACACCAATCTCCCAGATCCTCTAAAAACTGTTTTTCAGTCAGGAATGGAGCGAAGTACAACCCAATAGCAGTTCCAATTAATTGATAAAAACTATAAAACAGTACAATAGAAGATGATATCTACGATGAGAATATAACTGATAATCAAGAACAATGAGAGAATATGCAATACTAACAAGAGAATATAATCAATGCGTACAAGAATAAAGGAATGAACTATAATGTCAGAATAGAACAAGGTAATCAATGAACTGAATAATGGAATCTACAGTAACTATGTGATTTGAGATACTAACTAAATATGTGATCGGCCTGGGAGATTCAATGATTACACTAAGGAGATAACTCAACCATACGTGAATTGCATGGTTAGTTAGTAGCCAATGATTACACTACTAGCCGATAGTTTCTTGATCACATATTTAATTGGTATTTCCCCCGCCCCGACTGATATGATGGATCGAATCATGACACGTCACTAGCCAATGTATCCAATGTATCCAATGTTTAATCTACAATATTCAATGTTATCCAATACCAACAAGGACAGTATCCGATACCATCTCATAATCAAGGTAACATCCCATGACTGATGATCCAATAACAATACCAATCCGTGTACCATCGTGTCAAGAATCATAAGTAACATTTCTAAATACTTGAATTATAGTGGTAATCAAATAATAGAAACTATCAGAGAATGTACTCGCCTGTAGTCCAGAGAAAATGATGAAAAAATGATGTCCGAACTGGTATCACAGACCTATATATGAAATATTGCATTAATACAAGTTTGGGGAAAGAGAAATAAATTAAACTAGTCAATTTCTAGGTCATAAAACTATTTCTAAGTCAAAAGTCAAACTAGGTCAACTCTAAGTCAACTATGGTCAACTATAGTCAAATTATGGTCAACTACCTATTTCTAGGTTGCATGAGTCTAACTCAAAGATATTGGGCTCACACACTATGAATCTAGGCCAAACAAGCTACATCTTAGGATACTAAGATACCGTATCTCAGGATACGCAAACAAGGAATAAATATATCATATATGTATATATCAAACAAAATTATATATATAAATCCTAATTACAAATGCTAAATGGATACCTTGGTTTCGAACCAACTTGGTGTCGCAATACTAAACCTCTATCTTGATATCCAAACCCAATACCTTAATACTTACCTTGGCATCTCAAGGTAAATTCAAAACCTTATTTATACTAACTACCCAACAATAATTATAAACTATTATGCATTTAATATTTATATAATACTATATACCTTATTTTAGTCACCTTAATACCAATCCATAATTAGTTTATAACTATCCTATTACTTATGCCAATATCTACTACTCATACCTTAGTATATCTTGATACTTACCTTGGTATCTCAAGGTAATTGCCAAAATCTCATATATATACTAACTACCCATCAATAATTACATATATCAATCAAATATAACTCTAGTATGTACTAATATAATAATATTAACTACCAACTACACACTAACTATTAATACATATATACGTACATACATACCTACAAATATATAATATATAAAAGATACTCATAACAATTGATAACTAAATTATACTAACTATTCTAATAAATTTATATGCTACAACTAAATATATACATATATAGTATACTATAATACAAATAGCAAATAGGAACATATTTATATATATATTTATATATATATTAATAACCATATATATATATATATATATATATATATATATATATATATATATATATATATATAAATACATATATATAACCCACCATATATATTTATACAATATATATTTAAATACATATATATAACCCATAATATATATTTATACAATATATATTTAAATATTTATATATATAACCCACAATATATATATATTTATACAATATATATTTAAATACATATATATAACCCATAATATATATTTATAAAATATACATATAAAATTATATAACTATACATACACTTATACATAGTAAATTGTATAAAATACCATATAGTAACATACACACACACACATAGTCATATGTATATATAACTATACATATATGTATACATATATATAATCATACAATAATATAAATACATAACAGTATATAATATAACTATATATATAACCACATATAAATATATCTACTATATTATATATACATATGCTACCACTTATAAATATATATCTACATGTAGAAAAATAGCTACATAATAAATATACACATATAATATATACATAGATCTAAGGCACAACACTACATAAATATATATACACAATTATATATATATATATATATATATATATATATATATATATATATATATAATTATACTTCTCCATAAAATAAGAACACAAAGAATTAGATCTACAATTAAATTGTACCCACATGGACCGTATCCCACTAGATCTAGGATACACATGCGACACGAGTTCACCACACATCCAAACGTATCCCGAAGGAAACGAACAAGTTACATATATTATTTATGAATAATATGAAGAGTCAAAAATAAATCTACGTGTCCGTGTCAAAATGTGACATGCTCAAAGTCCCGTATCGGAGAAAACCCCCCCAAATTAACACGTATCACCAAATTGATGGAATACGACCTACACGTACCCAATTATGGATACAACACTAGCCCCAAACACATAAACATATGCCAAATTGATCTATAGGATCAATTGACACACACAACAAAAGTTATTTTCAAAATTCTCCCAAAATTGACAAAAAAAGTACCATAACTTTCTCCATAGGTCTCCTATAAACACAAAATTAAATCCTATGGGTAGTACGTACATATGGGTTGATTATTCATGATTAAATCTCATATTTAGAAGCTATTTTAAGGGAAAAAAACTAAATTATACCTATTGGGAGATGGATTCCCAATGAAACCTCCAAAATTGGTAAAATTAGCTTCCAACTTGTAAATCCTTGCTCCTCTTTGTAGATCCTTGCTTCCTCCTTCTAGATCCTTACTCTTCTAGTCTCCAATAGTGATTTGGGAAGTAATTGGGTGGAAATTTGGTAGGTATTTAATGAAATTTGGTTGAGAGAAATTCTATATCTAGATTTGGAATAAAAAATAAAGAGAGAAAGTTTTCATCCCCTTTATATAGGCCTCACTTGCCCCCTCCCTCAAGCTACTATGTAAAGTCTAAAATGCCCCTTGGGGCCTCTCATGAAGAAATTAATTAAGGAGGGAAGCTTCTAGTCAAATAGTTTAATTAATTTAATCATCCTCCTAATTAATGGGCTTTCTAGTTGGGCTCAATTCTAACAATTAATACATGTTGGTCCATGAGTCTAAACTAAACTAGTTAGGTCCACTAACACATGTCCCAAAAATAAATCTAACATAATAATAAATAAATAATACAATAAATAAATATTTAACATGCACAATATTTAATTAATTATAAAATGACCAAAATACCTTTTTTTCTAGAAAATACGGTAGTGACAAGTCTATCCCGCTTAAAATAATTTTATCCTCGAAATTTAAGGGTAATCGTACTCTTTCTAGGTCAAACCGCCAACAATCATAGTCTAATAAGGTCTTATCTCACCAAGAACAGTCCTATGTAAAGAATAACATGCATGGTCATGGTCTCCACCTGTCTTATTGCTGTTATCTCTGTCAGGATATTCTATAGCTACACTAACTATATAACACAAGCATCCAAAAGGTACTAAAGAATCAATCAATTAAAATAGATGAAAGGAACAGAAAGAAAGAACAGACTCTCTAACCCATCACCTGTAGTATTGGTCTCCTCGACCGTCATCGCAAATGCTCCGCCCAGTCGAGGTAGCTCCCTCTGCGGGTGATGAGCAATCTGTGGTGCTACAGGTTTCCTATCTCCACCTCTCTGCCCTCGATCTGCATCCTGGCCTGGACGTTGAATTGTCTAGAGACAATCCTTCATCATATGCTCCGTTGATCCACAATGTAAGCATGCTCCAAGTCTCTTCCGGCACATCTCCCAAGTGTGTCCAGTCTTCTTGCAATAGGTGCATTGAGGAGCTTGTTGCACCTGTCTCTGGGGCTATTGTGGTATCTGCTGTACTGGAGCTTGTATTGGAGCAACAATTGGTTCTGGCATCTGATTTTGCTGCTGATAGGCTCCAAATTATACTGGAAACTGCTGTTGCTGGAACCGCGACCTCTTTGCGGATCCCGCATTGCTACTGTCAACCCCAAGCATATCACGGTCCCTCTTCGGCTTCAAGTTCCACTCCTGCTCGACCTTGCGTGCCTCCGAAAGTATCTCAGAATACGTCTCGTAGAAAGACGGAATGAGAATCTTCACTTCCTAATTCAGACCCTCGCGGAAACGGATAGCCCGAACTTTTGGCTCTCTCACCAAGTACTCCGCAAATTGGCTCAGCCTCCCGAACTCTGCGACATACTCCTCTACGGATATGCTTCCTTGTGTAAGGCTCTCAAATTGCCTTCCTAATTCCAATCTGTCCATCCGAGCAAAGAACTTCTTCTTAAAGAGATCCTTGAATATCTCCCAAGGCTGCCCCGCATTAGTAAGAATTGGCTCATTCCTGAACCAAGTGCGGGCAACGTCGAACAGTTGAAGTCCTACCGCCTCAACCTTCAGATCCTCCGTAAGACGGGACACCTTCATGAGTCGCTCGATATCTTCAAGCCAATCGTCAGCATAGACTATACCTTCTGTACCCTTGAATACTCGAGGCTCAAGCTTCTTGAAATTTTGAATGTTGCCTGGCTTGATCTGAATATCCTGTGGCTGTAGAGGAGCCTCTTTCTGAACTGCTATTATAGCTATCTGATGGGCATTTTCCATACTCTGCCGCATCAAATTTGACTCCCTGTGCTGGTCTTCTATCTGTGCCCTCTGTAATTCCATCATCTCTCTAAACAATGCAACCATCAGCGCGGTATCTCCTGAAAATGGAGGTGGTGGAAGTCCCTCCAAAGCAACTGGAGTAGTCCTCGGAACAGCTGGAGGAGAACCCCCGAAGGCAGCCGAGACTCCTACATGAACTGATATCGTAGGAGGTACAAACCTTACTGCCTGAGTGGAAGATTGAGAGGTGGCAGACCTTACAGAAACTGCTCCCGATCGATGGGATGTAGTCTTCGGCGGCATCCTGAAGACAGATCAAAACAAAGGAGATCAATTAGACACAAGATAAGATATCATCAAGGAAGGAAAACAATATTCAAAGTACTCGGAAGGAATCAAAAGTAGCGATTCAATTCAGATTGGAATTCCAAGTTGTGATTGAGTATCCCTCTCTCATCCTAGTATCCTATGTCCTATCGTAGGCATGCAGTAGTACAACTAAGTCATCGCACTACCACGACATCACACTATTGCGAAGTCTGACCTACATGGGCCACCACTAAAAATGTGTCACGACCCACACTCGGTGTAGGGCTGTAAGTCGGAAACAACGCCCAGCCTATGCCGCAGCATCGACGGTAGAACGCTGTCTTGGTCAACTATACTATCTAATTATCTCACAAAATGCATAATCCTCCAATAATATCTCAACTCCAAGAAGAGAGTAATCAACTTAATTCAACACAATACTCAATCACATTTCTATGGCACGAGAAGATATGACAGAAGTTTAACATAACTATGCAATTAAAATATAACAACAACAAATAGAAATAATATCCAAACACGATATATGCCGGAAATAAATCCGGTACCAAAATGCTAAAGAGAACTAACTAGGCTAACTAGTGAACCCGACTAAATTTCTCGGCAGTCACTACAGAACTAGTGGGTCCAAGTCTACACCATCTATAGGCTGAGGTCCGTAGTATGTCGGACACCAATCTCCCGGATCCTCTAAAAAAAAAATTCCAGTCAGGAATGGAGCGAAGTACAACCCAATAGCAGTTCCAATTAATTGGCAAAAACTATAAAATAGTACAATAGAAGATGATATCTACGATGAGGATATAACTGATAATAAAGAGCAATGAGAGAATATGCAATACTAACAACAGAATATAATCAATGCGTACAAGAATAATGGAATGAACTATAATGTCAGAATAGAACAAGGTAATCAATGAACTGAATAATGGAATCTATAATAACTATGTGATTTGAGATACTAACTAAATATGTGATCGGCCTAGGAGATTCAATGATTACACTAAGGAGCTAACTCAACCATACGTGAATTACATGGTTAGTTAGTAGCCAATTATTACACTACTAGCCGATAGTTTCTTGATCACATATTTAATTGGTATTTTCCCTGCCCCGACTAATATGATGGATCGAATCATGACACGTCACTAGCCAATGTATCCAATGTTTAATCTACAATATTCAATGTTATCCAATACCAACAAGGAAAGTATCCGATACCATCTCCATAATCAAGGTAACATCCCATGACTGACAATCCAATAACAATACCAATCCGTGTACCATCGTGTCAAGAATCATAAGTAATATTTCTATATACTTGAACTATAGTGGTAATCAAATAATATAAACTATCAGAGAATGTACTCGCCTGTGGTCCAGAGCAAATGATGAAAAAATGATGTCCGAACTGGTATCACAGACTTATATATGAAATATTGCATTAATACAAGTTTTGGGGAAGAGAAATAAATTAAACTAGTCAATTTCTAGGTCATAAAACTATTTCTAAGTCTAAAGTCAAACTAGGTCAACTCTAAGTCAACTATGGTCAACTATAGTCAAATTATGGTCAACTACCTATTTCTAGGTTGCATGAGTCTAACTCAAAGATATTGGGCTCACACACTATGAATCTAGGCCAAATAAGCTACATCTTAGGATACTAAGATACCGTATCTCAGGATACACAAACAAGGGATAAATATAACACATATGTATATATCAAAAAATATTATATATATAAATCCTAATTACAAATGCTAAATGGATACCTTGGTTTCGAACCAACTTGGTATCGCAATACTAAACCTCTATCTTGATATCCAAACCCAATACCTTGATACTTACCTTGGCATCTCACGGTAAATTCAAAACCTTATTTATACTAACTGCCCAACAATAATTATAAACTATTATGCATTTAATATTTATATAATACTATATACATTATTTTAGTCACCTTAATACCAATCCATAATTAGTTTGTAACTATCCTATTACTTATGCCAATACCTACTACTCATACCATAGTATATCTTGATACTTACCTTGGTATCTTAAGGTAATTGCCAAAATCTCATATATATACTAACTACCCATCAATAATTACATATATTAATCCAATATAACTCTAGTATGTACTAATAGAATAATACTAACTACCAACTACACACTAACTATTAATACATATATATGTACATACATACCTATAAATATATAATATATAAAAGATACTCATAATAATTGATAACTAAATTATACTAACTATTCTAATAAATTTATATGTTACAACTAATATATACATATATAGTATACTATAATACAAATAGCATTTGGGAACATATATATATATATATATATATATATATATATATATATATATATATATATACATATATATAACCCACCATATATATTTATACAATATATATTTAAATACATATATATAACCCATAATATATATTTATACAATATATATTTAAATACATATATATAACTCACATTATATATATATTTATACAATATATATTTAAATACATATATATAACCAACAATATATATTTATACAATATACATATAAAACTATATAACTATACATACACTTATACATAGTAAATTATATAAAATATCATATAGTAACATACACACACACACACACACACACACACACACACACACATAGTAATATGTATATATAACTATACATATATGTATACATATATATAATCATACAATAATATAAATACATAACAATATATAATATAACTATATATATAACCACATATAAATATATCTACTATATTATATATACATATGCTACCACTTATAAATATACACATATAATATATACATAGATACATAGATCTAAGGCACAACACTACATAAATATAAATACACAATTATATATATATATATATATATATATATATATATATATATATATATAATTACACTTCTCCATAAAATAAGAACACAAAGAATTAGATCTACAATTAAATTGTACCCACATGGACCGTATCCCACTAGATCTAGGATACGCATGCGACACGAGTTCACCACACATCCAAACGTATCCCGAAGGACATGAACAAGTCACATATATTATTTATGAATAATACGAAGAGTCAAAAATAAATCTACGTGTCCGTGTCAAAATGTGACATGCTCAAAGTCCCGTATCGGAGAAAAATCCCCCAAATCAACACGTATCACCAAATTAATGGAATACGACCTACACATACCTAATTGTGGACACAACACTAGCCCTAAACACATAAACATATGCCAAATTGATCTATGGGATCAATTGACACACACAACAAAAGTTATTTTCGGAATTCCCCCAAAATTGACACAAAAAATAGCATAACTTTCTCCATAGGTCTCCTATGAACACAAAATTAAATCCTATGGGTCGTACATACATATGGGTTGATTATTCATGATTAAATATCAGATTTAGAAGCTATTTTAAGGGAAAAAACTAAATTATACCTATTGGAAGATGGATTCCCAATGAAACCTCCAAAATTGGTGAAATTAGCTTCCAACTTGTAAATCTTTGCTCCTCTTTGTAGATCCTTGCTTCCTCCTTCTAGATCCTTACTTTTCTAGTCTCCAATAGTGATTTGGGAAGTAATTGGGTGGAAATTTGGTATAGATTTAATAAAATTTGGTTGAGGGAAATTCTAGATCTAGATTTGGAATAAAAAATAAAAAAAGAGAAAGTTTTTATCCCCTTTATATAGGCCTCACTTGCCCCCTCCTCAAGCTACTATGTAAAATCTAAAATACCCCTTGGGGCCTCTCATGAAGAAATTAATTAAGGAGGGAAGCTTCTAGTCAAATGGTTTAATTAATTTAATCATCCTCCTAATTAGTGGGCTTTCTAGTTGGGCTCAATTCTAACAATTAATACATGTTGGTCCATGAGTCTAAGCTAAATTAGTTAGGTCTACTAACACAAGTCCAAAAAAATAAATCAAACATACTAATAATAAATAAATAATACAATAAATAAATATTTAATATGCACAATATTTAATTAATTATAAAATGACCAAAATACCCTTTTCTAGAAAATACGGTAGTGACAGGGAGGGAGAAGGGGACTTCGGAGGGAGGAGGGGAGACGAACACGACGGAGAGGGGGTTTAAAAATTTGGGAGAGTGAGATCGAAGGAAATAGGGAGAAAAAGAATTCGTCAACCCTAAATGAAATAAATTAGCGACGTTTAGCGACGCTAACTAATGACGTCGCTAATATAAATATTTAGCGACGTTATAGATATATAACTCAGTGACATTTAGCGACCTTAAATAAACTTATAGCTACTATTCTTTTACAAAACTGAATTACAGTCGCTAAACGTCACTATATGTCGCCAAACAGCGACTTATAGCGACGTTACTCTTTGGAGTCGCTGATATCTTTAATATTAGCGACGTTTTACTTTGACGTCGCTAAAAATGTCGCTAATCCCATAATTTTTGGTATTGAGATACTTCTTAATGTCATCAAATTCTTGCTGGCATTCCTCCGTCCAGGCGAAAGCGATTCCCTTCTTCATGGGCTGGGTAAATGGTCGACATCGTCCGGAGAGATTAGCTATGATCCTCCTTATCTATATCACTCTTCCCTGTAGACCACAAAGCTTTCGTGGGTTCTTTGGAGGATCCATATCTTGGATGGCCTTAGTCTTCTTATGGTCAATACGAATACCCTTTGAAGTTATGATAAAATCCCAAAAACTTGCCGCTTGAGACTCCCAAGAATGACTTGGTGGGGTTTATTTTGAGCTGGTTGGCTCGCATTAAATCAAATACATTCTTCAGATTTTTGGAGGTGATCATCTTAAAAATGGCTCTTGACAGCGATGTCATCAACATAACATTCAACTATCTTGCCCAGGTGGTCATAAAAGATGGTGCTCATACCTCTCTGGTATGTTGTACCTACCTTTTTTAGGCCAAAGGGCATCACGGTGTAACAATACACCCTTATTGACGTCCGAAATGACATGTGCTTCTCGTCCTCTCGAAATATCTTGATTTGGTTGTAGCTTGAGAACCCATCCATGAAGGACATACGCTCAAAGCCACAAGTATTATCGACCATTAAATTATGATTGGGAGCAAAAATTCGTCCTATGGTCAATCCATGTTCAAATCATGAAAGTCAATGCAGACTCGGATTTTATCATTCTTTTTAATGACGGGGATAGTATTAGCTACCCAGTCCGGATGCTATTCTTTACGAATAAACTGGTTGCTATCAGCTTATTTACTTCAGCTTTAATGGTGTTCATAACTTCAGGGCGGAATTGTTGTTGTTATTTTTTTGCTGGCTTGGCGTCAGGCCGGATATTGAGCTTGTGCATGGCGATTTGTGGATCCAGATCCATTATATCCTCGTAGTTTCATGCGAAGATGCCAATGTATTCCCATACCAACTGGACAAGGGATTCACGTTCTTCTGGTGAGAGGTTTTTCTTGATAAAGATAGGCTTAGAAGCAATGTCATTACCCAAATCAACTTGTACAACCTCATCTTCCATAGGAGGTTCCCGATGTTCCAATTATAATTCCCAGAGAGATTCCAGCTTTTGAGCCCACGGTTCTACTTCAAAGGGTTTGATAGGGTACTCATTGTCCTCCTCTGGATCTATTGATACCATATTGTTGGACAATACTTGTTTAAGCACGTCGCCGATGCTAACGTTAGAGTCCCATGCGAAAGATTATGAAGAGTGAGATTATTTTTCATCTTTTTCTCTCTAGTCTTTGGGAGTTGTAGGAGGTGTGCCATATCCTAAACCATGACCGATGCAATGGTAATATGTGTCAAGTTTCTCTTTGGTGTAGTGGTAAGCGTCGTCTTTTGCCGTAGTTCAGGTCCTGGTCGCTCTTCAGATCGTATCCCATTTTCTGGAGAATACGTTTAGTTTGTATGCTGTAGTGGTGAAGCTTCATTCTACCGCTTTTCGGTTCTGGATCTTCGGAGACGAAGTCCCGATGACCTTTAACTTTCCCAAAAATGATGGGTTTGTCCCCTTTCTTCCTTGTTGTAACAACGAAGCATGGGTTTTGGCTAAGACATATTCGGTTTACCGATTGAATGGTAGCCACTAGTGTATACAGGTGCAACCCTATACCATACTCCAGAGAATATGCGATACTATAATGCGCGAACATGGAGTAATTCAAAGAGGCCTTTGTTGAGGAAATATGGTATCTCCTCTAAAGGGATTATGTCATCATATAATGGTAAGTCGGCAGATGCCATAACGCAGTCTTCCAGTTCGACTTCTTTGGTGGTAGTCATATATACCGACGATGTTGGAGTTTTCCTGCGGAGGTTGACTACCAGCTATACCAAGGTTCTCGTAGCAAGGGGATCTTTACCTGGCACACGTCTCTGTCCCTGAGGTTTGACTACCGGGTGTTCAGGTACCTTTTTACGAAGTTTGACCACAATGGGAGTAGCTGTTTGGAGTGGGCGTCCTTTGAGACGGACCCTTAGAGGCTCGCTTGAAGCTATAATGGTATCGGTTTCATCAACAACGTTATTACCTTCTTCGCCTTTGTGGATTTCTTTTCACAAGATCGATCGGAGTAGTACGCCTCGACCCCTTTAAAAGGATCCACGTCGGCAAATTCTGTCTTGATGACGTCATTTTTGCTTACATATTTTAACCACAGGTGAAGAGTGGATGGGAAATCATATACTCATATATCCATAAACACCCTAGCAGGACATTGTAGGACACATCCATATCGATGACGTAATAAGTCACCTCCGTTTAGAGATTACCGATTTGGCACTTCAGACGAATCTTGCCGAGTAGGTAGCTTCTTCTGGCGTTGAAGCCACTGGTAGTGGTGTTGGTGGCTGATAACTGATACATCAAAATCCCTAATGTCTGTAGCAGACTTCGTGGAATAATTATGAGAGATGATCTGGGATTGATATGCATCTGGTCCACCTTTATGGCCCCGATGTACCCTGTGTAATATAAGGGACGGTCGTGCCTAATATTTTTTAGCAGCATGTCCTACGGAGAGAATATGATGTTCGGGATTGCCTCCATCAAACTGTTGCAGTGATGGCACGCTGCGGGATTCTCGACCGATAGGTTGACTCGGGTCATATAAGAGTGGGTATTTTGTAGCGCCTCACTCAGAGCATCTCGAGTCTTCTTGGAGATACGGAGGAGCTCAAAGTGTGATAGTTTTATAGGAGTGTTGTCCAACTGTGCTAAAATATCGAAGTTGTAAGGCTTCTCGAGCCCCTAGGTTAGGTCTTTTTGCAGAGGTTTGTCAAAGCACATTTTCTTCTGCTTTTTTTTGTCCACTGCAAGAGGCTAGAATAGACCTGGATCAGATGCACTGGTGTCAAGGGTGTGGCCACTGGAAGCATAACATCATCGGAAGCATTATAGTCGTATTGGTAGGCCAGGCCCAAATTGGTTACCCCCGCCAAAGCTTCATTTGTTGATGGAGAGACCGTGTGACAGGACTTGGTCTTCTTTCCTTTGGTCTTGGAAGCCGGAGGTGCTGTTGTCTGTGTCATGTCCGAGATGTGGTCTGGGTGAACCCATAAGACTTTGCCTCTTGGAGTAGTGAGGGGATCCAACCCGTCTGTATAGGGTAGGGGGAGCTTGACGACCTCCATTATTGTCCTAGGTATCGGGACGATACCATTCTGTGCCTTTATTATCGGGAAAGTGCCAAACTGGAGGGATACCATGTTTGCAGTAACTATATTGTCTTCATAGTCTAAAGTGGGAGCTTTGGAGTCGATTAGTCATTGTATCTGCCTTTTAATATGTAACATCTGCGTAAAATGATAGACATATCGATGGTAATGACAATATTTAGGGTTGTCAACCTTGCCTACTTCATCGAGACGTTTGATATTGGATAGCTTGAGTTTGTTTTCCTTCATCAATACTTCGAAGAGTTTTTTGACATCATCATCATTAAAGTAATAAGTCTCCTGTACTCTTGGAGATCTGTTGTCTTGACAACGGGTGAGGTCATGCTTTTGGACAGGTTAAACGTCAGTATTTGCTTCACTTTACTATCATGACTGTTTTTAGCGGTAAAAGGACGCTTTTCCTTGTCTTCAATGTTGAGAGGTTGGAATAACAATAAGAGGACATCTTTTGTGCTATTTTTTACAGTAGTAAAACTTATGATAAATGCCGTCCAATCACTACATAGGCCAAACGCTGTCTAGAGTCTCACAACTGGTAAGAAGTTCTTTCGACACGTGTCCATCAATAAAATTCTAGGACGCCAGGGGACAATTTTAGCGCCTCTTGTCGAAAAAGTTCATTGTAGTTTCGTACAAGTTCTCTGTCCCCTTGGGTGATATCTATGAGAGATGACTCAGTCATATCCATCCCTCCTTTATGGAATTGGGAGAGGAAAAGGGACTTTAGGTCCTTGAAGGATAAAATACACTTATCTGGGAGACTATAGAACCATTTAAATGTGACCTCGGATAGTGTTCTGACAAACAGGTTGGTGAGTAAGGCGTCATCCCAAGGTAGGTGGCTTGTCATTGACTGAAACTTTCTAATTTATTGATGGGGTGACGCCTTCCCGTCTAGTATAGTAAGAGATAGTGGTTTGTACTCGGGAGGGTATACCACGTTATCCTGCTCAGTCGGATAGGGTTGCTGGATCCTAAGCTTCTGCAGCTTGTCTTGATTATCCCGAGCATCAATGCGGGCACGCAAGTCCCTAAGAGTCTCATGTATATCATCTGGAAGAAGAGCGACTGAAGGTCGAGGTACGGTCTGGCTGCTTGCAATATGAGGAGCCAGATCAGGCATGCCAGATTCATCGTTGGTCCCTTAATCTGGGTTTTCTTGTCCCATGACGGTGCTTGTGTTGAGACCATGTTTTTTCTGAGTTCTAGCACTTTGTGTGAGTCAGAGTTTGCGTTAAATTACTAAAAGCCTGCATCATTCCTATGAGTGCCTTAAGGCGTTATTGATTTCTGGATTCTGCGCCTTGCTCGCCTCCTGCCATGTATACTGCCATTACGTGGGATGAGGTGGATGGAAGGTGGATGCCTCACTTTTTGCCTAAGTTGTTTGAGTCTCATTGTGCTCAGGGAGAGTGGAAAGTGTTGTGTCACTTTCATCATTAGAAGGATTGCTACCCTTAGTCTCAATTGTTGGCTCGTCCTGTAAAGTTTTACTTCCCCAAGCTAGGATTTCATCCATGTACAGAGACTCAACATCCTCTTAGAAGGACAAATTATTGTGGAACACCGGGGGACTACTATCCCCAGTTCTGGTTGCAGCTTCATTCGGGGCGGTATGGCTATCCCCATCCTTTGTTCTCAAGCATGTGCCTTAGAATACCCACATAGAAGGGACCTGTTTGTTACCCCTCGGGCAGCTTCACAGTGTGCTGACCAACACCCTTAGGTTAGGTAAGCTTTTCTTGGAGATCTTCTTCATAGAAGGGGACCCTCCATGTTGAGCAACAGGAAACGACAAATAATTCCTCTTTTCATGACCCACACCCGATGCAAGGGCACGAGTACGTGGGTACGTCCAACATACGCCGCAGCATCGATGGTAGAACGCTATCTAGGTCAACAATACTATTTAAACATCTCACGCAATATATATAATATCTCTGTCATGATATCCCAACTGCCAAATAGAGGATAATTTGATAACATGATAATGGTAAACAATACTCAATCACAATAAAAACTAGAGGAAGACATGGCATGATATGGATTAGAATAAACGAAATAAAGTCACAAATACATCACAAGTCCAAGTCTAATATCAACATAAGACCTTAAATAATAATACAATCCAAAGTATCTAACTGATATATACAATATCATGAATGAGCTAACTATGCCTCATCAACTGCTGGTACTAACTCGACAGGTTATACCGATGCTATCTCAAACGACTCGCCATCTTGTGGTTCATAGTTTGTATGACACCAGTCCTCTAATGAATCATCTGAAAAATATATTCAGTTAGAATTGGAGTAAAGTACAACCCAAATAGCAGTTCAAATAATTAACAGAAACAATGAAACAACAATAGTAATAAAAATAAGGGATAAAAGTAACTGAACTAGCATATATCTTGAGAAGAAGCATCATGGTAAATAATGGAAAGAACTGAGAACAATATGGTGAGGGACAATAATGTAATGAACTAAAATAAAGAAAATAATGTATATAAATGTGCCTTAAAATATTAGTAGGATATGTGATCGGCTAGGGCCTAACATGGGCTATATACAAAAGGTGAGCTATCATGATCATGTATGACTTGCAAGATCTGCTAGCTATCACGGGCTACACTAAATCACGGGCTATAAGGTATGATAACATATCCACTAATACTTTGCCAACCCCCGACTAGTACACGGATCCAAATCATGAAACATTATAACACGTATATCACACTACATGGTCTAGAATATTATACACTATTATCACGGTCTATATAATCACTAAGATATCACAGTAATCACTAAGTAATCACAAAGTAGGATACGACCATGACTGAGTAACCCCGATAATAATATCTAATAACCAATATCCACGTATACCAATCAGTGAAACCATCGTGTCAAGAATCAATTATCTCAATACTAAATACATGAAACATAGAGGCTATAAAATAAGAAAACTATCAGAGAATGTACTCGCCTATGATCCTGAGCAAATGGTATATCTCGGTATCCGATCTGGTGTCGCAAACACCTATATATGGAATATCATGTCACTTGTATGTAATGAATGAAAAATGAGTTAAGATGCACTAATATGATTTCTAGGGCATTTTTAGATTATACAAGTCAAACTAGGTCAAACTAGGTGTTATCTTGGTTTTAGGTCCATATCCAGTTTTTAGGTTGATCACAAGTTAACTAGTTGATACTAAGTCATATCTAGGTTGATATCTTGAGGATACCAGTCTTATTAGTCAAACTAGGTATTAAGATACCCTATAGTATCAATATCCATATATATTTGACACTAGCAATTAACACTAGGTAATAGGGCAATATATATATATATATATATATATAACACCCATAACTTACTAACCAATACCCATACCCCATATCCATGTCTAGTAGGCATACACTACTCATAAATCAATACCTCATAACTTAGTGATACTTCTAATTCATATCACCTTCACTGATACTTACCTACATAATGCCACCCACACTCCAAATAATACCTCAACTGGATATACACTAATGCATTATATACAAGTGTACAAATGCACTTGTGACTGAACACACTCCCTAGTAACTTTACAAACAAATCCTACATATTTAATGTTAACACCCACACTGTAATGCCCCGCAACCGTACGGTGCATTACGCTGAGTCGATTGAATGAGGCAATAGCTGGTTACATTTTAATTTGTTGGATTTGGGAACAAGTATTGATTTGAGTTAGTTTCATGTGCAGATCACTAGCGGAGTTCGATAGAATAAGGTATTCATTCAGAGTAGTACTGGGATAATAGGATTAGAGCGATAATGCCGTCTTCCTTAGTCCGATCGGTCGGATGATTTAGAGAGCACGACCTGCTCGCACGGTCATACCAATTGAGTAGATTGTGCTTTGCATCGGACCACGGGTTCAAGGGATCGGCCGTATCGATTGGGCAGGATGCTTAACGAAATTATACTTGGTAAGTGAGCTCTGTCCCTTCTTCTCTACTCCTTCATGTCTAATAATATGGAACACACGTAAAGGCTTGAATACTTGGACTGGAACATGGAAATTACTATACTGTGGCATGCATATAGTGTATGTTGTTTGCTTGGACAGATTTATGGTTTGAGTTGGTTTCGCATTGGGGCAGTTGGAGCTAGAGTTGGATTATATTAGGGGTAGTTGGAGAAACAATTAGAATTATGCTTGGACAGTTGGAATTATACATCTTGGTTGGAATATCGGGCAATTCGGGCGGGCGTACGAGCGTGCATCCGTGTACGAGTATCAGTTGGGCGCTTTGTCATACAAAGCATGCAGTTATTGTTCGAAACCAGACAATTGCATCGGCGAGGACATAGTGCCACTGTTGGGGCATTGTGCCATAGAGTTTTTTGTGCGAGGGGTGTTGCACCAATTAGAGCATTATGTCGAAGCGATATAGTGCCTATGAGAATAATTTGAGATGGTGTCTTCGGCTATAAGTTGGAGAATGGTTATGGATAATTGGTTGAATTGAGGCTAGATAGTTTGGTGGGGCAAGAATGCTCAATTCTCTCGTCAGACCTACTTGGAGTTTATATCGGCCACAGACAACCTATGTTGTACAGGGTTTGGTTTCCTCGAAAGGGAAGTCTCCGGGCACCGAGACCGTTCGGCCATGGATGAGACAAATTGGTAACGTGCCTCGGGTATGGTACTGGCTGTTCAATATGATTCAGACGGGCTAGCTACTCACGTTGTTTCGAGTAGAACTGTAGTTGATCAGTCCTTTATGGCTTGGCCAGTGACTTCATATAGATAAGAGTTGGTTTGCTTTGTATTGTTTTGGTTTATGCTTTTTGCGTAGGTGGCGGCCACCTTGCCTCGGCAAGAGTGTGCATATCGAAGATTAGAGTATAAGGCTTGGATTGAGGATGGATATTTAAGGCTTGGATGATGGTTCGATAAATTTTTGCGTTGCTTGGGTTTGAGTAGGATGGTTTGCATGCTAGTTTCCTTTTGAGTTGGATATATATTTGCTTGTATATTGGCTTGAGTTGAATGCTTGTATGCTTAACCTGCTTTACAGTTTTTCTTAACATGTCATACCTATGCCATAAAATAAATCTAGTATTCAAGTAGAAAGATCACCATATAACTATTTGCATTAACTATTTTACTTAGTGTCGGCTCAGACGAGTAGGTTACCCCGCTCACCAGTATGATTGTGTACTGACCCACGTTTGTGGGCATTATTTCAGGTAAGCAGGTGTAGTAGCGCTGCTTGGATATACGGGACATAATATATGAACGGTAAGAACCTTTATGGACTAGTAAAAAAGCAAGAGTATTGTATTATCCTTTGTGGCATTTTATTTGGACCCTATCGAGAGCTTCGTTGTGTATACTCTGAAGTGTACTTGGTATACAATACTTGACTTTCGTTACAACTTGGTCATTTCGATGATAACTTTGATGTTTCATAACATCGCCTTATGCGAGAGCAACTCCAGGATCGTACGGCATCACGTCCCGATGAGAACGGTTGTCCTGCGGGAGTACTACAACATGGTGATTCACGTTCAGCGGGGACGATTGAGTTTGAGAAAGATTGGGGCATGACTTATTGGTATCAGAGTGCCCTGTTCATTCCCTCGGACTTGGTCATTCGCTTCATCATAAACTCTAAATAGCTTTCACGTGTCGTTTAGCTCTTGGCTCTACTCGGTGCCGCATTGGATGTTTCATGCAATAAGTCTATATATTGCTGGTGGTGGCTGCATATTTTTTATTGTGTTGCTTTCATTGGTTTTTGGTAGATCACTTAGCATCGTAGGGCATTGTTGCATTCGTACAACAAGTTGCGACAACGTTGTTATATTTGTTCAGCAAGTTGAGACAGGTGTCGTTGCGTTGGCTTGGCTTGTTGTTCGGAGAGTTTCTGATTGTATCAGTGGATCAGTTGGTTGCAGACAAGATTAGTTATATGGCATGTTATGAGTAGAAGCATCGAATGAGAATGGATTGTTGCACGAGTTGCTCGTATAGCGAATATGTTAGATGGAGTTTGAATTATTGGCTGGATATATCACAGAGAATATTGCACGAGTTGCTTGTGTGGCGTATTGGTTGAGCATATTTGAGTTGGTTTGGGGATATCAGGATAGCGTTGCCCGAGTTACTCGTACAACAAATATAAGGAACAGTTAGGTATAGAGTTAGATTACTTGGAAGAGCTCATTGTACGGGTTGCTCGTATAGCAAAAATATCGGACAGTTTGAGAATAGTTAGAAGTATTGAGAATGGAACATGGCAAAAGTTGCATCTAGCGAGATTGATAGAAGAGTTAGATGGTTCATGCGTTAGCTGAGTTTCGTGTCAGACTTGAGTTAGGGATGGCAGGATCACGCATAATGGATGGTTCGAACAGATCTTGGATCAGTACAAAGGAATTATGATGTAAGTAGAAACTTGATTCCGAGTGGTATATGGGATACCTTATAGTGAATAAGGTATTAGAATATTTTGGGTAGACATCAATGGAATTGCCGCAATGGATCAGGTAACATGAATTTAAGTTGGTTGGTGTATATTGGCTGAGTTAGAGAGAATAAAAAATAGAGTAAGCGAATGTTGAGTTGAGCAATCGAGAACGGACTTGTGCAAATGGAAGTATCATTGGACTTGAGTGATGGACGAGATCAAAATAAGCAATGGAAAGGGTGTTTAGATTTTGAAGGATTGAGGCAGTCCAAGTATTAAAAATAAGTTGAAATTGATCAGATGGAAAGCTGAATATCAGAGTTCGCTTGCATGATTTGGAAGTTCAGTGGAGCATTCATGGATGTAAAGAGAGAGTTGAGCCTAAGGAACAAACAGTTGGGATATGCTTGAGCGAAGCGATAGGCAAATCAAAGAATTGCGAGCATAAACTATGAATTTTGGAAACACATTGGAGCTGTTGGTTGAGTAGGGAAATACGATCTGGTTTGGAGGGACAATGCGATAGATTCGTAGGATATTGATACTCAAGAAGTTTGACTCAGGTTTAGCGAAAGTAAAATTTGGTAAAATGGTGCAACAATGGTAGACAGATGTTTGTGGTATTAAACGAAAGGAATAAAATTATATTTCAATGACGGGGTTTATGCGAAACCCACGCCCTTCTGTTTACAAACAAACTTGTACAATGTAATCATATACGAGGATGTGGGAGTACAATTTATTTAATCTGGATATAAATTGCTATAGGTGTCTGATCTGCGGTCGATCACTTTAACCCTTGGACCACACGATGTTGAAGAAGTGCCGTGGAAGACAGGTAGCAGCTTCGAAGGTTGCAGAAGAGGTTGGACGCACGAGGCCAAGGTCGTCGATCCCTGCTCTTTGCCTGCTCTCCGGGCTCTCTCTCTCTCTCTCTCTCCCTCTCTCTTTCTCTCTCTCTCTCTCCTTGGACGGTAATTCTCTCCTGGATGATAATTCTTTTTCCGCCTTTTTTCCCCATTGATAGGGGTCTTTATTTATAGAGTTTTGGTGACAGTGACCACTCCGTCGGTGTAAAAACCGAGGAGTGGGAAGTACAATACCCTTTTACACAACGGTTAAAGTAACCAATGCCTGCGTATGGATGATCTTTTGAATGAGCGTATGACGCGGGTCCAACTAAGGGAACACAACGCGTACTATTGCTACGAAGATCACGGCGTAAGAGCCACGCAGGTAGGTATCCCGTGTGTAGAAACGGTTGGCGTAGAAGCCAAATGACTGTCACCCTGGCATAGAGGCTAGATAGGCATAGAAGCCGAATAGGCGTAGAAACTGGATAGGCGTAGAAGCCGGATAGGCGTTGAAGCCGGGTAGGCGTAGGAGCCGGAGAGGCATTGAAGCCGGAGAGGCGTTGAGAGCCGAAGAGGCGTTGAGAGCCGAAGGGGCGCAGGTCTTGAATGGGCGTAGAAGCCGCTGCGTACCGTGCCCGAGTGCTGACGTGGACGTCTTAGCCGGAATCACGGCTTTCGAAGATGTAATCAAATCTTCTACAGAGATTTGCCATCATCCTGTGCATTAAATGCGAAGACGTATTTCGAAGGTCTGCAGCCCTTCTGTGCATCCGTTTGCAGAGACATGCCTTAACTGAACCTGTCACCGCTCTGTGCAATTAGACGTAGAGACGTGCCTCGAGCCCCGTACGATGTGCAGCTTTTGACGTGGCAGGCGGTTTGTCTACTGCGGAGCGTAAACCGGCTTATGCCTGCCTGTGTAAAATAATGCAGCGTATCCCTCTGTGCGCAAAAGAGCGGTTTATGCTGAGGGGACGTTAGTAAAGGACGGTTCGGTGGTATCTTAATCCAATCCTCTACATTAAATGCAGGGATCCGCCATCATACTGTGGTGTGCGTCCCGAGGGGTCTGTGCCTGTTTCCAACCGTCGTCTGGGTCGCCGTGCAGCACTTTTTGTCAGGAGTCAGAGGCCAGGTTCACTGCGTGACTTGACAGGTTCATTTCGGGGAAGACGAAGCGTTCCTCGTACGCTATTTTAACGCCTGCTTTGAGAGCGGCTGAGTTTTTATGCTCTGGAGGCGATGGGGGTGGGTCCCGTCTACGCCGAAGCAGTTTTGGACGTGCTGCACCCTTGAGCTCTTACGCCTGATGGCACTGAAGGCCTTTGCTTGTGCTGCTCTGTATCAATACGTCGCGTAGCTTTTGCCAGCATATTTTTCATGCTTCTATAAGACCCCCTTCAAAGCTTTTAAATTCCTTGGAATTTGAAACGCTTTGAATGAAGCATGAATGTCCCCTCGTGACTCGAAACATTTCTGAATGGAGCGTTGAAACGGTCGGTACGGCCTTTATGGCGGATTTATTGGGGACCGCTGTGATCTCTTTTGCCTATAAAAAGGCGGGGGGGTTAACCTGTTTCCCCATATTCCCATCACCATGCTAAAATGATCGCCGGAGTTCGTTGGGTCGATCTGAGGAAGAAGGAGATCATGTTCTTCCAGCATGTTGGGAGCCGAAAAAGATGGCATCTTCGAGCAAGTGTCCACTGCAGCGATGGATCATGGAAGGATATCTTAGCCTCCCTTGCTCGGGATAATCAGCAACTTTGTATGACGTTGCATCTGGCGAGAGGAACGGTCGTTCTTGACCGTGCTGCCTATAACTGGTGCCTTCTCCTCTTACCTCCGGTGACGAGAGTCAGACAGACTCGTGCTGTCCCGGTTTGAGCGGTGCACGGAGTAGGGGATCTGCAAAATCTATGCAAGCCCCAACTCTGTCGTGTCCGCCGGTGATCATCTTCTTAGAAGAAGAGGAAGACCTCCACCGATGTGAGAACCTGTCAGAACAGCCTCTCGGTGCGATCTTCAGACGATGATGAGGAAACCTCTAATAGAGGCGTTGTCCCTCATATGTAACCATGAAAAGTGAAGAAAAACCCCTGTAGACAGGATTTCCCTCATATGTAATCATGATTTTAATCTTCAAAAAAGTCGTCTTTTCTTCATATGATCACTTGCCATACGTTGCTGTGAAGTCTGAATGTGTGCAGCTTCGACACGTCTGATACCTTACGCGACCCTGTATAGAGAGTACTAGGTTCTGTCCTGTTCTTCATGTGCAGCGGATAGTGCATAGAGCGCTGCTTTAGCATTTTGAACACTTAGAACTGTCCTGTTGCTAGGACTAAGGAACCACGTAGAGTTCTGAACTGCTGCTTCTGATGAGCAGAGCTTTGTTCAGTCTTCGTCTTCAAGAATGATCTCTCGGAACTCCCTTGAAACAGGGTCGAGGATTCTGGCTGAGCTTTGTCATTTTGACAGACGAGATGTTCAGACTGGAGTCCGGATGAACCTCCAATTTCGGGACCCGAAAAGAGTAATTTCTTAATGGTTGTACTCTGTCTGTTTTGGGTACTTGGGGTCAAGAACGAGTATCTTCTGTGTGAACTCTTTGCACTTGACCGGGTCGGGGACTGTTCTGGATAAGCGAAAAGTCACGGAGTGTGAAATCCTCAGTCTGTAGCGTCTGGGCGTAAAACACCGTCGAGCGTTGGGTCGTAGACTTGTGGTTCCTAAGCGTGAAGTCGTAGGTTTGTCGCCTCTCGAGCGTAAAAGCTACCGAGCACAAAGGCATCCGGGCGAAAAAAACTATAGACTTATAGCTGCTTGAACGTAAAGCCGTAGAATCGTTGCTGTTGAGCGTAGAAAGCTCCTTTAGCGTAGGACTTGTGGATCTGTAGCTCCTGAAAAGAGAATTTCTTCGAGCGTAAAGTTTTGCGGATCTGTTGCTTCTGAGCGTAAACTGAGCGCCACCGAGCGTGAGATCATCGATTTGGTATCTGGTGAGCGTAAAGCCGTAGGTTTGTCGCCTCTCGAGCGTAAAAGCTACCGAGCACAAAGGCATCCGGGCGAGAAAAACTATAGACTTGTAGCTTGCGAGCGTAAAATCGTAGATCTGTTGCTGTCGAGCGTAGAAAGCTCCTTTAGCGTAGAACTGCTGAACTGTCTTGCGCGAAGAATTTTTCGAATTTGCTGACTGTCCGTCTTTCGAGGGTAGTGGGTTGCTGTAGCACCCAATCATATCCGACTATTAATGCGAGACTTGGTTAGGGTCTCGAGGAGTCCGTCCGAGGATTCGAGGAGCCGATCCGGACTTTATATATATCCCAAGCTTTGGAGAGAGAAACTTTTCATCCGTCTTCTGCGAACGAGAGTTCTTGATTGTTCGAGCTTTTCTCCTTCATTCCTTCCCTGAGCACTTCGAGCTTTCAGAAATGGCGACGAAACAAACCTCCTCCGCTAAGGGAAAGAGCATAGGTTCTTCTTCTTCTCCTACTGCCCCAGCGAGGGAGTCTTCGGTCGGGCAAGGTGGACTTCCTTCCGACAGTATCCCGCCGACGGGCAGCGCACCCGGTCTGAGAGGTAGATCATTTGGGGTGACAAAAATAATGAAAATCCTTCGCACACGTTGAACGTGACCGCGCTAGGTCACCTTCTGTGCTGATAGCCTCTTCTGAGGAAGATGATGCACGGAGGCATTTTTATCTTTTACGCCCACATTTCTCGTGTGCTAGCGTAAAGGCGCCATATTTTCGTAGTTCCGAGCGTAAAAGCTCTGGCTACCGAAAACTGGCGTATATCGTAAAATAAGCATTTTACGTTTGTGGAGGGGACTCCCGGCGTATAATAACCGAATTCGTACAATCCTGGCGTAGAGCACAGTTTATCGTTTCTTTGGTTTTGTGCAAGATTTTTGTAATAACATACTTTGTTTGCACCTTTGTAGTTAACCTGGGTGAGTCTCCGCTGACCGAGGTGATGGGTTCCTCCGCCGGGATGCTGCACTCGAACTACCTGGAGGACTTGTCCCACGTGGCATTTCCCCTCTCCGGATCCCAGTATCCTGAGGGAAGGGGATTTTTGTTGGCGGCTCAGGGCGAGCGGGCACTGCTGAGTATGATCAATGGGGAGCCCCTGACGTATGTAGACGGAGAGCGGTACATAAAGCCGGCTTTCCTTTTCGGGGACATGATCGACAAGCGGTCCCAGACGAAGCCTAAGAGGGAACCTTGGGTCTTTGCTGTCGAGAGCTTGGTTCTGTACCTGCCGACGATGCTGAGGGATTATCCCATCTCGACTTTCTTCCATGCCACTCATCCCAGAAAGATGTCGTGGACGTTGACTCCCGATCTTCATGGCAAGCCGGGGAAGATCTTTCATCAGAAAGGAGCTGACCAGGGATCGTTTGTCAGTCGTCCTTCTGGTCCTGTGACGTTGTTCCTGGGATTGTACCCGGGTGGCGTCCCGAGCGAAGACAGCTCTGTGATCCAGCCGGTCCAACTGTCGACTTTCTGCAACAGCTTTATGGGACGAGGTGGGGTGTACCCCAAGGAGAATCCTCGGTGTAATGGGTGGGTCACCCCAGCAAACCTCCGATGGACCAGCCTAGTTAACTGGGCCTTGAAGCGCTTTCGGCAAGAGCTAGAGGGCATTGGGTTGTATGCCGCTGTGAGCGCGACGAGCGTCGGGTTGCCTCCCAACCTTAATTTGTTTTTGGCACTGATGGAGCGATACGTTTCGCTCACTGGGACCTTTGCCACTCCATTGGGGGAGTTGGGATTGGCCCTTCATGAGATGGCGGTTGTCTCGAGGCTGCCGATGGGGGATACCCCGTATGAAGAGTATGTTCCCACCAACCGGGAGTTGGGGGATTCGGACCCTCGGGTGGCGGATGTGTATCAGGAGCTGATGTGCCAATATCTCGCCTGCACCGCTTTTTACAATGAGCCCTCTGGTTTGGCCCACACTACCAAGTGGATGTCCTACCTTTTCTTCCACCGAGCTAGAGCTGCCAGGTTGGAGAAAGTTTCGGGGGGCAAGAACGAGCCCATGAACTGTTTGGGCGTGCTTAGTGCCCAGGTCGTGGATGGCCTTATGGAGGAGGCCAAAGCTTCGGACCAGATCCTCGTTGAGAGAGTAGGAAAGTACCCCGAAGGTACTACGGCCCGTAGTTACCTGAGGCGCTGTCGCAGGTCTCTATCCAAGGAAGCCCAGCTGGGTGGTTTCCTCTCGTTATGGCTGCGTCGAGTAGTAGTGCCTGGTACTGCATCCGCGGACCGCATTCACCGAAACATCTTGTGGCCGGCAGTGCGCCTGGTGTTCGGGGCAAGACTGGGCTTGCTTCCTGCCATGGTGTGCCGTATACAGGCGGGCTTGAGAGCTCTGACCGATGGGTTGCTTGCTGATGAAGCCCGGCGTGAGAGTTTTCCCAGGGTGGAATTACCATACCTGTATCTGATGGGTTGGTTAATTCTGCACAATCCCCGGGTGATGTCTCCTGGCTCTGGTAGCAGCTCAGGGGGAAATTTCTTGTTGAACTACAAGGATTCTCCCTGGAACGTGGATACCGTTCTAGATTATCGGCTGGCATTGAACCTCAGCCATGGCTGGAAGTTCCTCTGTACTCTCCCTCCCGTAGATCGCCATCAATTAGGGATGAGGCTTGAGGACTCGGGTAGAGAGAAGACCGATCTTTCTCCGGAGGCTTTTAATTGGCTGGTCTGCATTAGACCCTCCCATCTCCTCTACAGGAGTGAAGACCATTGCTTCTTCGAGCCTTATTTGCCTAGTCGGTTCGCCAGGCAATTTGGGTATGGCCAGCTGCACGTGGGCAATGCCGTCACCAGCTTCAGGTTCAGAGGCGGGCTCATTGATGGAGCCAGAGGATGGCGGTATTTCACCACGGGTTGCACAGGAGCGGCCTTCGTCGTGCCGGATGTCACCCCCTCTACGGAGCTGTGCATCCTCCATTCTTACGCCCAGTTTTACGTGGCGATCAACACCTTCCACCGCGATTTCGACATACGCGGAAGTCTTAGGGTGTCCTCTCCCATTGCCGGGGGAGGAGTTGAAGTTCCCTCGGTTTCTCCCGATGAGGGTGAGGAGTTTGATACCCCGGATGAACCCCTGGAGTCGATGCCGGGGTGTGAAGTGCCTCCGCCTGCTGGGGCTTTGGTAGTTCCTCAGAAGCGAAGGGCGCCTGTTCCTAAGGAGGCTTCTGTTCGTAAGAGGAGGAAGGAGACAGTTGCTCGTCCTTTCCGCATTTTTGGTGTCGAAGCTACCGGGAGTGGGCCTACATCTCCCCATATCGGGGATGAGTCTTTGGCTGGGGGTTCCTCGCCTTTTAGAGAGGGACCCTCTATGGTTTCGGTTGGCGGCGCCGGAGGATCTTCGCTAGGGGTCGCTGTTGTGGCTACTGCTCCGGGTAGTGGAACGAGATCGCCTAGGTGGCCATGGCAGATGGGAGGATCCTTCTCTGGACCCGCAACGGATAAAGCTCCTGCTGTGCCTAGCGAGATTCCAGTTGACGAACCTCGACCGCGTCTTGGTAGAGATTTGGAGGAATTGCGGGCGATGTCAGTTGGTCCACCTCCTTCCCCAGGTATGATAGTTCGCATTGCGTCCTTAGAGCGAGGTTCAGCTGCCTCGGCTGCAGATGCACCATATATACCATTGGCCCCGGGTAAATGTCATTTTCATGTCTCCTTTTAGAAAGGTTACCGTTGTACTGATGCCGACTTTCGGGTTCTTTCTTCTCAGGGGATGGAGCCCACGGGGAGTGTAGCGTTGAACCGCCTTCCGGCTCTACTCCGGCCCCTGGTGGTGATACGGAGGCACCTGATCCTGAGGAGGAAACACCTTCGGGGGCTAGCTCGCCCGGAGTGGTTTCGTCGCCTCGAGAGGAGGATGAGCCTGTCACCGTGACCTTGCCTTCGATCGCACCAACCGTCGAGGCGGCAGCAGTGGCTACCTCGTCTGCAATCGTCTCTGGTGGGGAACTCGCTGATATCGCGGTCTCTCCTGGCGTTCAGTCGGGTTTAGTTGCGCTGACTGAGCAACATACCAGCCTCTTTTACACCGGTTTGGGAGCGATGATATCAATGGTGTTGGCGAAGAGTCTGGATTTCGAGCGCCTGAAGAGAACTGCCCAGTTCTCGATCGGGGTTGTCAGGGAGTTCGGCGATTCCGGGGGAGCCGATGCCCTGGAGGCGATGGTTAATGGTTTAGAACAACCCATTAATGAGTATTTGCGGTTGGCTCAGGGCAGTCTTGATGCTGAGGCCCAGACCAGATACGGTTTTATGACTGCGCATCTTGCCAAACGGATGGAAGACCTGAAGGAACTCCTTCGAACTCGCCAGCTGGAGGCGATTCAGAGGAAAGCCGCCGTGGATGAGATCCTCGCCCTCCAGACAACGTGCCAATCCGAGCACGAGGGAAATGTAGCGAGGATTCACAGGTTGAGGGAGAAACTCGCTCAGGCAGAAGAGTGGGCTTCCCAGTCGTTGGCAGGCTTGGATGTGGTGGCCGGTCGACTGAGCACAGCGCGGCGGGATCTGGATCGCGCGGAAGGTGCCTGTGCGGGCGTTCGTCGGACGATAGCCGAACTGTCCAATTCGAGTGACAACGAGGCACTGCTGGAGCGGGCCCGTGCTGATGCTCTGGCCATTAGGGACGAGAGGATGGCCGTGCTAGCGCGGCAGCTCCGTGACATGACTGCTCCGCAGCAATGATGTACTCTTTTTTGCCCCTTTTTTTTTTGCTTTCCCAGATGTAATTTTGTTCTTTCTTGGGAATAAAAAGAGACTTTTTCCTAACTTTGGACCCATCATTTCGGAATGTAAATGACAGGTTAGGGCGAGAGTGGTATCAGAGGTAGTATGGACGTGATAAACTCTCGGTAAACTTCAGCAGGGCACGTCTATTCAGAGGTCATATGGACATGATAGAACGTGCTTTGGCCAAGTTTTTGTAGGTAAAGTACTATCAGAGGTGAGATAGACGTGATAGGCTTTACTAGAGTTTACAGCTCAGAGGTAATATGGACATAGCTGTTTTATGGGCCTATTACTTTTTGCGCACCTAGGTGCAAGTAAATAGGTTTAAGGACAAGCCCTGCTAGAGGTAATATGGACGTAGCAGATTTTGTGGACCTAACACCACTGGCGTACTTAGATTTAGTACGGGTGTTAGTTGAAGTGACGATCGATATCAGAGGTGATAATCGATGGTCAGAATCTTGGAAAGCCTGTTCAGAGGTGATATGGACATGGCAGATTCTCCAAGGAAATACAGTTCAGAGGTGATATGGACATGACTGATTTGTGGGCCTATTGCTTTTTGCGTACCTAGGTGCAAGAAATAGGTTTGAGGACAAGCCCTGCTAGAGGTAATATGGACGTAGCAGATTTTGTGGACCTAACACCCCTGGCATACTTAGATTTAGTACGGGTGTTAGTTTGAAGTGACGATCGATATCAGAGGCGATAATCGATGGTCAGAATCTTGGAAAGCCTGTTCAGAGGTGATATGGACATGGCAGATTCTCCAAGGAAATACAGTTCAGAGATGATATGGACATGACTGATTTGTGGGCCTATACTAGTTTCTTCTTTGAAGTAGTTTCGTCGGATTACGAGAATCTCGCCGTATTCCTCCTGAGTGGAGGAGATTAGGCGTAGTACTTCTTCAGGAATTTGCCGTTGATAGGAGCCATTAATAGGTCTCCATTGGGCTGGGCTAGTCTGTAGGCTCCGTTCGAGAATGTTGTCTCGATCATATAAGGGCCTTCCCACTTGGGCTGGAACTTGCCTTTACTCCTGTGAGTAAGAATCATCGGCCTTCTTACGGCTAAAACTAGCTCGCCGACTTTGAACACCCTTTCCTTTACTCTACGATTAAAAGCTCTGGAAATGCGTGCTTGGTAGAGCGCGATGCGCTGTTGAGCTTGGAGGTATTTCTCGTCTAATCCTTCTAGCTCCTGAAGCCTTAACAGGTCATTCTTTTCTTGAGTCAGCTCGTTAGCCACGGCTATCCTGAGTGACGGGATCTGGATTTCAATGGGGAGAACTGCCTCGCTCCCGTATACCAGTGAGAATGGGGTACAGCCTGTCGGCGTCCGTACCATTGTGCGGTATGCCCAGAGACATTCGCCCAGCTTTTCGTTCCAATCTCTTTTGTTTGAAGAGACAAATTTCTTCAAGAGTTTGATAATGGTTTTGTTGAAAGCTTCCGCCAAACCATTAGCAGCTGGATAGTATGCCGTAGAGGCGATATTGTGTATTCGATTTTTATCGCAAAATCGATAAAACGCTTGGCTGATGAACTGGGGCCCGTTGTCATGGATTATCCTTCGGGGGACCCCGAAGCGATAAATGACGTGATGCTTGATGAAGCTGATCATATTAGACGCCTTTACCTCAGCAAGAGGGATTGCCTCTGCCCATTTGGAGAAGTAGTCCGTGATGGCCAGTATGAACTGATGACCTCGGGAAGAAGACGGGTGAATGGGACCAATGACGTCCATACCCCATGCTTCGAAAGGCCAGGATGCAACTGTAGGATGCAGATGCTCAGATGGTCGGTGTATGAAGTCTGCGTGAATCTGACAGGCTCTGTATTGTTTTGCATACCATATCGCATCTGTGATTATAGTAGGCCAATAATAGCCCATTCTCCTGATGCGATCCTGTAGCTTAGGACCGGGTTGGTGTGCTCCGCATACGCCGTCGTGAGCTTCCCGAATAATCTGCTGTACTTCGTCGTTAGACAGACATCTCAACAGTAATCCGTCGTAGGTCTGGCGATATAGGCATTGTGCAGATGCATCGTAATAGAAGCGTAATGATCGTCGCTTGATGGACACTGCTCCTTTGGGGTCCTCTGGCAAGATTCTGTATGCGACAAAATCTATGAAGGGACTTCTCCAGTCCTTTCCGGGGAGATCTGTGTTCACAGCATGGCTGCGTTCTATGTGAAGGTTGTTCTTCGCACAGAATAAGTCTCTGTTAAGAAGGATTACCGAATCCTGCCTTCTTATAGGAGTGGCTAAGTCTGCAGCTAGACTGGCTAGGGCATCGGCTTCCAGATTCTAAGACCGAGGTACATGCTCCAGGAAGAATCCTTTGAAGGTCATGGCTATCTCGACCGTTGCTTGGTGGTAGGGGATGAGGTCTGGATTCCGGACTTCATATATCCCTCTGACTTGATTGACGATAAGCAGAGAGTCACCAAAAGCTTCCAGGGATTCGACCCCCAGCTCTTTGGCGGCTCGGAGCCCGATTAACAGAGCGTTGTATTCTGCCACATTGTTGGAGCAGGACTCGCTAAGAGAATATGCTCGGTAGATGACGAGCTGATCAGGAGTGACCAGGACGACTCCTACTCCTGAGACAATGTTTCCCTTGGGACCGGTTCTGGAGGCCCCATCGAAGAAGAGTTACCATGCGTCGGTTTCCATTGCGGAGTTACATTCTGCAACTTCGTCGGGAATGTCCTCGTATAATTTGGAGGACTCTGGGATCGGATGGGCAGCTAGGAAGTCAGCCAGTGCTTGGCCTTTAATGGACTTCTACGGTACGTATACCATGTCATATGGCGTTAATAGCATCGCCCAAGTCGCGAGTCGGGAGTTAAGAACACTCGGTTTGCTCATTAGTACCCGCAGAGGGTTGATCCTGGAGATGATATGAATGGTCTGTCCGGTGACATAGTGTCGTGTCTTCTGGACGGCGAACATCAGAGCCAAGCATTCCTTCTCCACTGGGTTGTACCGGTGCTCGACCCCGACCATCATCCTGCTGAGGTAGTAGATAGCTTGTTCATGCCCCATGTCGTTCTTCTGTGCAAGAAGAGCTCCTAGTGAATGATCCATTGCTCGAACGTACAGCAAGAATGGTTTTCCCATGACGGGAGGTGCCAGAACTGGCGGACTGGTGAGGTAGCGTTTGATGTCTCCGAACGCCTGCTGACAGGTTTCTTCCCATACGAAAGATACACCTTTCTTCATGAGGTGAGAAAAAGGCTGACATCTCCCCGAGAGGTTGGATATGAATTGCCGGATATAGGCCAGACGGCCTTGAAATCCCCGGAATTCCCTCAGATTACGGGGTGGTCGCATTTCTACGATTGCCTGGACTTTGTCAGGGTCCACCTGGATGCCTTTGGTGGTGATGACAAATCCTAGGAACTTGCCACTAGATACACCCAGAAATGATTTCCTAGGATTCATCTTGAGTTGATGGCGACGCATTAGCTCGAACACCGTCCTCAAGTCTTGGAGGTGATCACCTTTGAGGCGGCTCTTGACGGCTATGTCGTCTACGTAACATTCCACTGTTTTGCGTAAATGCTCATGGAATATGTTACTCATGGCCTGTTGGTATGTAGCCCCGATATTCTTCAATCCGAAGGGCATGACCGTATAGCAATATACCCCCAGTGGTGTCCGGAAAGCAGTGTGCTTCTCGTCTTCAGGATGCATCTTGATCTGATTGTATCCCGAGAACCCGTCCATGAAAGACATGCGTTCGAAACCGCAGGTGTTGTCGATCATGATGTCGGTGATAGAAAGAGGGAATTCATCTTTGGGACAGGTCGCATTTGTGGGCTTAACATTACTAGGGTACTTGGGGCTAAGTACGAATGTTAAGTTTAGACGACGTCCGATGATAACTAATAGCCGAAAGTTTATTCAGAGGTAGTGATAAAAATTTTGCTATATAGTATTTTTCTCGAGTGGGGATAGGCCTGTAGGGTCCACTGGGGAGACTTTCAGGGGTTCACCATTCCGTACCAGAAAGGTGAGCCCTGCTCACGATGGTCGTTTCCTCGTTCATAGGTGCAAGGTGATGACCTTGTCATCTATCAGCTCCTGAATTCTTCTTTTTAACAAACGGCAGGCCTTCGTAGGGTGATGAACATACCGATGGAAGAGACAGTAATCCGGGTTATTGACTTCGCCGGTGCTCTCGGGATATCTGACGTTCGGAACCCGGAGTTTGTTTGCTTTTGTCAACATGTTGAAGATTTCAACGATGTCGTCTTCTTTGAAGGAAAAAGTCTCTTTCAGTTTTCGCGATCTGGATGCCTGAGCCTTTTGATCTTCCGGGTCAGCTGTCCTTGCTGTACTGTATCTGGACTTCGGACGGGTTCTTCCTCCTGTTTTGTCGCTCCTGGAGGTCGGTTTGGAAGGACCCGTTTCTGGTTTTACAGGACTATCCTTTGGAAGTTCGGAGCGTGCAGGGGGTGCAGTATACCCTAACCCGAAACGAGTTTGTCGATAGCAAGGACTACTATGTAACGGCGTTCGTCTGCCTTTTCCATAATTGAGGCCCTGCTTCGTCTCTAAATCGTAACCCATGTTCTGTATGATCTTCAGAGCTTGAGAGCTATACCTGTGGATTTGCATTTTTCCTTCTTTAGACTCCCGGAAATCTTCTTGCACAATCGGACCGCTCTGTCTGCGGATGAAGACTATTGGACGCCGGTAGTCACGAGTTGGGGGGACAATAAAGTTCTCGTACGGTTCATACATCGTAATGACATTGGGTGGCGATGCGTCCTCCCACACGATCTCTCTCCGTCCGCCGCCTAGGGGCTCTGGATCCTGTTCATGACTCCCATTTTTGCGTCTCTGGATCAGACGTGTACGTAGGTCAGGAGGAGTTGACGGTGACCTGTCCCTTTCGTTTCCATCTGCGGACACGCGGGGGTCGGGCACCAAGGTTCTTGCCGCGCCACCTGTGTATAACAGGCTGGCAGTCTGGGCGGCGGACAATCCTCTGGGGGGACGTCCTCCCGCAACCTGGACTTGTTTCATGCCGAAGGGCTTTTCCTGGTGTGACTCGGAGATTCGCTCAGACTGGCGTAAAGCTGGAGAGATCCTCAGTCGGCCGCCGTTTTCTTGCGTAATTTGGAGGGTAGGCATTCTGTTCCTTCGCTGGCGTGGAGGCCGAGAGTTTAAGTAGCCTGCCGCTTGCTTTCCTTCGCGGAGATCACAGCGCTCATCTGGTTTACCGTAGAGGTCAGATGATGTCTTGCGCGTGGAGCGAGATCTGTTCTTCCGTCTTGGCACCGAGGCACCATCGGAAGTTCTGTCTGTACCGCGCAGAGCGGGAGACAGATTTCTACGCGTAAAGCGCAGTGAAGGCTTCTGGGTTAGCGCTGAGGCTTCGCCCGAAGTTTTGTCTTTATCGCGCGTAGCGGAAGATTGTTTCCTACGCGTAAAGCGCAGTGGATTCTTCGGGGTTAGCGCTAAGGCTTCGCCCAAAGTTTTGTCTGTACCGCGCGTAGCGGGAGACTGAATTTTATGTGCGGGGCACGGAGGGAGCATCGCTACAACCTCGTTGGCCGAAGAGATCGGAGAGATCAGAGAGATCGGAGAGTCCGGAGAGATCGGAGAGTCCACAGGAATAGTAGGGGATGTCTTGGGCATCCACACATTACGCAGCTTCCTGTTGTCCTGGACGGAGAGAGGGCGAGAGCTACCCCCGGCTCGAAGCATGTCTTCGTAGGCTGACTGGTCGAAATGAACGACCAGCATCTTCTTCACGGTTCCTACGGATACCGTATCGTGTTGAGCAATTACTTCCTCGTCAGAAGAGAAAGATGTCCCCAGCAGAGTCGCCATCTTGTTTGTGGTATTAAACGAAAGGAATGAAATTGTATTTCAATGACGGGGTTTATGCGAAACCCGCGCCCTTCTGTTTATAAACAAACTTGTACAATGTAATCCTATACGAGGATGTGGGAGTACAATTTATTTAATCTGGGTATAAATTGCTATAGGTGTATGATCTGCGGTCGATCACTTTAGCCCTTGGACCACACGATGTTGAAGAAGTGCCGTGGAAGACAGGTAGCAGATTCGAAGGTTGCAGAAGAGGTTGGACGCACGAGGCCAAGGTCGTCGATCCCTGCTCTTTGCCTGCTCTTCGGGCTCTTTCTCTCTCTCTCTCTCTCTCCCTCTCTCTTTCTCTCTCTCTCTCTCCTTGGACGGTAATTCTCTCCTGGATGATAATTCTTTTTTCGCCTTTTTTCCCCATTGATAGGGGTCTCTATTTATAGAGTTTTGGTGACAGTGACCACTCCGTCGGTGTAAAAACCGAGGAGTGGGAAGTATAACACCCTTTTACACAACGGTTAAAGTAACCAATGCCTGCGTATGGATGATCTTTTGAATGAGCGTATGACGCGGGTCCAACTAAGGGAACACAACGCGTACTATTGCTACGAAGATCACGGCTTAAGAGCCACGCAGGTAGGTATCCCGTGTGTAGAAACGGTTGGCGTAGAAGCCAAATGACTGTCACCCTGGCACGGAGGCCAGATAGGCATAGAAGCCGAATAGGCGTAGAAGCCGGATAGGCGTAGAAGCCGGATAGACGTTGAAGCCGGGTAGGCGTAGGAGCCGGAGAGGCGTTGAAGCCGGAGAGGCGTTGAGAGCCGAAGAGGCGTTGAGAGCCGAAGAGGCGTTGAGAGCCGAAGGGGCGCAGGTCTTGAATGGGCGTAGAAGCCGCTACGTACCATGCCCGAGTGCTGACGTGGACGTCTTAGCCGGAATCACGGCTTTCGAAGATGTAATCAAATCTTCTACAAAGATTTGCCATCATCCTGTGCATTAAATGCGAAGACGTGTTTCGAAGGTCTGCAGCCCTTCTGTGCATCCGTTTGCAGAGACGTGCCTTGACTGAACCTGTCATCGCTCTGTGCAATTAGACGTAGAGACGTGCCTCGAGCCCCGTACGATGTGCAGCTTTTGACGTGGCAAGTAGTTTGTCTACTGCGGAGCGTAAACCGGCTTATGCCTGCCCGTGTAAAATAATGTAGCGTATCCCTCTGTGCGCAAAAGAGCGGTTTATGCTGAGGGGACGTTAGTAAACGATGGTTCGATGGTATCTTAACCCAATCCTCTGTATTAAATGCAGGGACCCGCCATCATACTGTGGTGTGCGTCCCGAGGGGTCTGTGCCTGTTTCCAGCCGTCGTCTGGGTCGCCGTACAGCACTTTTTGTCAGGAGTCAGAGGCCAGGTTCACTGCGTGACTTTACAGGTTTATTTCGGGGAAGACGAAGCGTTCCTCGTACGCTATTTTAATGCTGCTTTGAGAGCGGCTGAGTTTTTACGTCCTGGAGGCGATGGGTGGGGTCCCGTCTACGCCGAAGCAGTTTTGGACGTGCTGCACCCTTGAGCTCTTACGCCTGATGGCACTGAAGGCCTTTGCTTGCGCTGCTCTGTATCAATACGCCGCATAGCTTTGGCCAGCGTATTTTTCATGCTTCTACAACAGATTCTCTAGAAAAGATAAATGGGCATGAGGCAAGTCTAGTTGATGTTATGTCAGGTTGGAAGTTAACACTTGCAGTACTGAGGCGGATTGAGGCAACAAGTAAAGGCAATATGGATTTGAGATTTATGTTGGAACTGATGCACGATTCATTGAGAGAGTGTAGACTAATCGAAACATGAAGAAAATCAAGATGGGCTAAGGAATAAAACGAGAGCAAGGATTGTGGCGGATGGACCTTTGAAGATAGCTAAACTAGAGAGCAACGTTGGAGCAAATCACTGTGCTGCTCGAGCAAGTTGGACGTGCACTGTAAAAAATGGCAAACAAATAAAAATCGAAGAAAGTATTTAGATTCGGGAATCGTTGCAAGTGGTAGTACAAAAAGTCGAACATGGCAGTTCAAAAAATTTAATGGATTCAGGGCAGAACGACGGATTGATGGAAGACGGTTTTAACGAGCACAGTTCTTGATTTGTGGCTTGGATAAATAGTAAGACTCTAGGTGGTTAAGCAGCATTTGGTTGATAGATCGTCAGAGGTAGTGCAAGAAGTGCTCGGATTTAAAAGTTCGTTCGGATGGGATGGTTGGATTATAGCTCAGATTTACAGAGCAGATATAGCATGGTTCGTAGTAACTGTCCATCGTGATAACTTATAATTATCGAGCGTAGCTTCAGTACAACTGACCCTAGCGACTTCACTGCCAAATTAGAGATAAATATTATAGACCCATAGAATGACCCTCGCGGTGGCACATTTTAGAATCCGTCGAGAGTGGATGTGAGTAGTGTGTGTTGGAGATTGCCCTAACTGACTGAGTGTTGGATTTGAGAGATCCTTGGGATAGCCTTCAGCTGTAGATTCAGCCAGAAGATCGATGTGATGGTGGGAATGGCCTAAGTTAACTGATGAGATTCAGGGTAGCAGATATTTGAATATAGCATCGCCTCTGACTCGTCGTGCCTTGGAAGGGAATAACATTCATATGAATTGACGACTGTGAAACTAGATTATGAAGTTAAAGTAGCGGCTCATTCAGATCAAATCCTTATAATACTGGAAGGGACAGATGTGCCTCAGATCTACAAGATGCATTAAAACTTAGTCTGGGATGCGTGCTTGTACATAAGGCAAAGATGATATCCTGTGCTTCGAGGCAGTAGAAGCAGCACGAAGAATTATTCCATGCACAACTTAGGAATTATGGCGAGTGTGTCCACGTTAAAATTGTGGTAACACTATCCCTATGGCATGGGGACAATATCTTTGTAGATCACATGAACCTCAATATAGATGTTCACCAGTAAGGTATTGGATTGAGGAAAAGGTGTTGGGCTGAGCTGATCTATGAGCAAAGTTTGATATTTGGATAAGTCTCCTAGCTGGGGTAGTATCAGTTGAGATGATCATTCGGTGCAAAAGATAATATTTGGAGATAGTACATGCAGAATATAGTGCGATTGAAATCATGCTAGAGTTTGGTTGGTTGAGTTTTGATGGTGCTAGTGTGGATTCAAAAATAGTTGGATGGATTGAGTTATAACACGAACTAAATTGAGTCAGGTAGTAATGAACGTCAGGATTTGGTCCAATTGGGAGTAAAGCAAATGAATGCCTTGGACATAAAGATACCCTTGTAACTTATCTAAATTTGCTATCGCTAAGCTTGGCTGAAATGCATGTATTTCACGGATGCCTTAAATATGTGTATGATCCAAAACTAAGCGATATGAGGAATTCGTATTGAGCTACAAGAAGGATGTGGGAATATAGAATTTGTGCGAGCGTTCAGCGTGAAACGAGATGCTGAGTCTGGATCAAGAGAATGTGAGTTGCATGGAGCACGGTTATGAATTGGGCAAGCGACATGCTAGTAAAAAATGGATACTGGTTTAGTTCGAGGACGAACCTGATTCTAAGTGATATATTATGTAACACCCTACAACTGCACGGTAAATTAGGCTGAGTCAGATTGAACGAGGCAATAGCTGGTTATATTTTAATTTATTGGATTTGGAAACAAGTATTGATTTGAGTTGGTTTCATGTGCAGATCGCTAGCAGAGTTTAATAGAATCAGGTATTCGTTCAAGGTAGTACTAGGATAGCAGGATTGGAGCGATAATGTCGTCATCCTTAGTACGATCGGTCGGATGATTTGGAGAGCACGGCCTGCTCGCACGATCATACTAATTGAGTAGATCGTGCTTTGCATCGGACTACGGGTTCAAGGGATCGACCGTATCCGTAGGGTAGGATGCTTAACAGAATCAGACTTGGTAAGTGGCCTCTGTCCCTTCTCCTCTACTCCTTCATGCCTAATAATATGGAACACACGTAAAGGCTTGAATACTTGGACTGGAATTTGGAAATTACTACACTATGGCGTGCATAGAGTGTATGTCATTTGCTTGGATAGATTGATGGTTTGAGTTGGTTTTGCGTTAGGGCAGTGGGAGCTAGAGTTGATTACATTAGGGACCGTTGGAGAAACAATTTGAATTATGGTTGGATAGTTGGAATTATATATCTTGGTTGGAACATCGGACAATTCGAGCGAGCGAACGAGCGTGCATCCGTGCACGAGTATCAGTTGGGTGCTTTGTCATACAAACCGTACAGTTATGGTTAAAAATTGGACAACTGCATCAGTTAGGGCATTATGCCACTGTTGGGGTATTATGCCATAGAGTTTTCTGAGCGAAGGGTGTTGCACCAATTGGAGCATTGTATAAAAGTGACATAGTGCCTATGGGGATAATTTGAGATGGTGTCTTGTGCTTTAAGTTGGAGAATGGTTATGGATAGTTGGTTGGATTGAGGCTAGATAGTTTGGTGGGGCAAGAATGCTCGATTTTCTCGTCATACCTACTTGGAGTTTGCATCGGTCATGGACAATATGTGTTCCATATGACTTGGTCTCCTTGAACGGGAAGGCTCCGTGGCACCGGGATCGTTCGGGTATGGAGGAGACAAATTGGTAACGTGCCTCGGGCGCGGTACCGGCGGTTCAATGCTATTCAGGCGGGCTAGCTACTCACGTTGTTTCGAGTAGAACTGCAGTTGATTAGTCCTTTATGGCCTTGCCAGTGACTTCATATAGAAAAGAGTTGGTTTGCTTTACTTTGGTTTGGTTTGTGCTTTTCGCGTAGGCGACGACCACCTTGCCACGGCAAGAGTGTGCATATCGAAGATTGGAGTATAAGGCTTGGATTGAGGATGGATATTTGAGGCTTGGATGATTGTTTGATAGGTTTTTATGTTGCTTGGGTTTGAGTATGATGGTTTGCATGCTAGTTTCCTTTTAAGTTAGATATATATTTGCTTGTATATTGGCTTGAGTTGAATGCTTGCTTGCTTAACCTGCTTTACAGTTTTTCTTAACATGTCATACCTATGCCATGAAATGAATCTACGATTCAAATAGAAAGATCCCCATATAACTGTTTGCATTCACTATTTTACTTAGTGTCGGCTTAGACGATTGGGTTATCCCGCTCACCCGTACGGCTGTGTACTGACCAACGTTTATGGGCATTATTTTAGGTACGCAAGTGTAGTAGAGCTGCTTAGATATACGAGATATAATGTATAAACGGTAAGTACCTTTGTGGGCTAGAGAAAGAGCAAGAGTATTGCATTATCCTTTGTGACATTTTATTTGGACCCTATTAAGAGCTTCGCTGCGTATACTCTGTCACGACCCGCACCCGGAATTTGGGCATGAGTCGTGGGTACGTTCAGCCTAAGCCGCAGCATCGGCGGTAGAACGCTGTCAAGGTCTCAACATATAATATATCATGTCAATAGTCTCAACTCCGTACGGAGGACAATGATAAATAAACCACAGTTCTATGATATACTCAATCACAAGCTAATAGAAATCATAGCACGATGAGAATAGAAAAGAGTTCTAATAAAAACCAACCACAATAATCCAACTCAAATCCTGGGTCTAAATGACCTCACAAAGTCACAAAATAATAAATACATCTCAGTCTCTGTCTAAAGCAATAATGCAGAAAAAAATAGTCTAAGAGCAGCCAGGTACGTTCTCCTCTAGGCTAGGCAACTCCTCTGGGGTTTCTGGAGTGAAATCACCCTCTAATCCTGGGCCGTAATGAGTGGGGCAAAGATCCTCCAGGTCCTCTGAAAAATGTTATCCAGTCAGGATTGAAGCGAAGCACAAGCACTAACAGCAGTTTCATTAAATTGACAAAATCTATAAACAATGTAAGAGATACAAGATGGAAATAAATGCTGAAAATGAGAAGTACAGGAGAAAATGAAATAGACAATAGAGCATCTAGCAATGAACAATAAACAGTGAATGCTAGAACAAGTAAATCTGAATAAAGATAAAACATCTAGCTAAGTGTTTGAAATATTAGTTTATCATGTGATCGGCTTGGGACTAGATCAGGCTGGTTATATATGATTAGCTATGATTCTTGAAGGTCAGGCTAACCATATGGTTAGCTATGATGCATGATAATGGTCAGGCTAATCATATATAACAGCTATGAAGCATGATGATGGTCAGGCCGCACCCGACGTGAGAAGTGGGGTGAGCTATGATGCATGGTAAGTTTGGATATGATCACATAATCTACTAATAGTTCCCCATTCCCCCAGCTAGCACGATGGATTCCAATCACGACTCCTCATGATGGGGATCTAGGGTGCTAACCCGTGTATCCATAGTGTCGGAATCAAGTATGTAATACACTACAATTTATAGAAGTAATCAACAATAAAAACTGTCAGAGAATGTACTCGCCTGTGGTCCTGAGCAAAGTGTGAGGGTCGATGTCCAAGATGAAATCACAGTGACCTATTTGTGGAATATAAATGTCAAGTACTGAATTAAAGAAATAACAAGTTTAATTAATTAAGAAGATGAGGCTTCTAGGTCATGGATCAGTCTATACTAGGTTAATTCTAAGGTTTACTAGTCCATACTAGGGTTTTCTAGCTAATAAGATGTGTTGTATAAACCAATTTATATATATAATTATCTAACTCAGGTGTATACCTGTATTACATAGTACCTTAACTATATTCTATCACTACTTCAACTTACACTTATACTAAACTTGATACTCTAAAATACTATACTCCTATTCTAACACTGATACCCTCTCTGGTATATGGTACCATATCCATCATCCTTACACTAGTATACATATAACTTAGGAAGCAACATAAAGGATATAGGATACCCACATAAACCAACTGACACCAAGTATCCCATCTCAAAACTGAAACTGAAATCCAATAGGCTACACCAACTGCTGTGCTCACCTATAGAGGCAGTACACAGGTAAAACTGAGGAAGAAAACACCATAAGAAAACCTGCAATTAGATGCAAGGTTGCTACTGATACTTAGCTAACTCAAGGGCCTGTTTGGCTTACTGAAAGTGAGGTATAATCCTAACATCTGCATACAGCTACTACACAGTCAACCTTAAGCAAAACAACACTCAAAATCTAATACCTTAACTGCTCACTACCCTTGATACTCTCTACTCAGAGATTTCCCCAATTCAGATATACTGATACATATACAGTGAGACACACATATATTTCTATTACCCAGTCACATACTGCTTCTTAATTACCTACACACAGGTATTATACTGACCTGCACATTCACCTCAGGAAGGAAATACCCAGATGTGGACACAGGTATACACTGAATACACATGTACACAGTATCCTTAATACACAGAATTTATGTAGGTATCATAAACTGACACACAGGCTATAATCCTGCACACACACACTGGTATTTAATACACTAAACTCAGGGTTCTATGATACACAGTTATACACACTCTACACAATATTATCTCACATGTTCTCTAGTCTTAAGGGAACTAGGATACACACAGTCTATATACACACAAATATTGAGACACACACAAACACATGCACATGTATTTTTACATAGGTCTAGATACACAAATCTCACTGCACACTATCTAACTCTTCTCACACAATCCCTCTCTACCCATCACTGCTCAAGTACCTATACACTCTGATAATCTTTTAACACTAAATTCCTAACTGACACACAGACACAGTTAGTACACAGGATACATAAAAACCCTACACACATATACACAAAATTACTGATACATAAATTACTAACTCTGCTACGGTTCACACATTGGTTCATCACCTATTACTTAAACACATAGCTACACACTGAAACAATTTCCCTGCCCTTCAGTCACATTAAACTACACACTAAAATCAGGAACTCACACACACACACAGCCAATTAAAACCCATATTCATTGATACCACAACTTCCTATACTACCACACAGGCACTGAAATGTGAAGGAACCTAGGACACACATTTGTATACCCAGGTGTATTCCTCTCAGAATTTCACAGCCATAAACACCCAAAGACATAAACTCAGGACCTCACTACACATGAACTCATCTACACATCACTCCCTACCGTGTTCGATACTCTGAGACTCAGGGACACTACCCAAATGGACAGGAAACCAAACACATACACAATAACCCGACTGTGCACACAATACACAAACCGACTGTACAGGAAATACCCATATACCTCTGTACAGTGAAAGCCCCCCCCCAAATCAACCCTAAAATCAAGATTTAACTACAAGTTGGAGATGAAATCAGACTACAAACAAATCCTATGGTTTAGGGTCCACGAAATTTGGGGATAACCCAACGTATGAACACCAAAACCTAAACAAAACCCTAAAATCGAACTACACAGTAGGGGGTTCCCTAATGGCCAATAATCGACAGAAAAATAGAAATTAAAGGATAAAAATTCGAATTTACCTATAGAGATGGGTTCTCCAACGGAGGTTCTTCTTCTCCAAGGCTTCTTGACCCAACCCCCTTGCTTTCCTTACTTTGGAGGAGGAAGAAAATGGAACCTAGGGTTTGATCTCGAAAATTGGGTGGGGAGATAGTTTCTCTTGATGGAGGCTAGGGTTTCCTTTTCTACATGAAGGAAGAGAGGGTTTCTTTTTATATAAACAACTAGGTTAGGGTTTCCAAGCTTAGTTTTAGGTTAAACCTTTATGTTAAGTCATGTAAAACCTAGTTACTAAGGTTTGGTCAGTCCAGGGTTTGAGGTCCAACCTAAAGTTTGAATTCTAGGGTTTCTCTAGAATTGGTCTCCAAATTAGGGTTTAGTCAATAGGGTTTGTCTTAATGCATTCTAGGGCTTGACCTAAAACCAAAAATCACTAACAATATGAATAGTTTATAAAACTCAGCAATTAATTAAACACATAATTATTCAAAATAGTAAAATTACACAAATGCCCTTATTTGGAATTGTGGTAGTGACAAGTCTACCCTCCTAAAAGAAATTTCGTCCTCGAAATTGGACTGAACTAGAACAAGAATGAAATCAGAAAAGGAAATACCTCAAGTCTAGAAGAGATACGGGTATTGCTCGCGCATTTCGTCCTCTCTCTCCCAGGTCGACTCCCCTGGAGAGTGATGTCTCCATGCAACACGAACCAAAGGAATAGTTTGGTTCCGCAACACCTTCTCTCTGCGGTCCAAGATCTCTACGGGCTGCTCGGGGTAGCTGAGCGTCGGACCAACCTTAATCTCCGAGTGATCCAGTACATGACTAGGGTCTGCCATGTACCGTCTCAGCTACGACACGTGGAACACATCATGCACTCCCTCCAATGCAGGCGGCAAGTCCAGTCTATATGCCACTGCACCTACCCTCGCAAGAATACCGAAGGGTCCGATGTAGCGTGGGCTAAGCTTCCCGCCTCTGCCAAAATAAATCGTGCCACATGTCGGAGAAATTCGTAGGAATACTAGGTCGCCAACCTAAAACAAAACAGCCTTAACACGCAGTCTAAACAAACAAACACAAGCCAGAAAATAATAATCTATACCTGAAACTCAAGGGGTCTACGGTGGCTGTCGGCCCAATGCCGCTGTCTGTCCTGCGCCACTCGCAGTCTGTCTTTGATGAGTTTCACCTTTTCTGCTGCATCCACGACCATTTCTGGTCCTAACAAGGCTCTCTCTCCAACGTCGTCCCACGATAACGGCGTACGACACCTCCGTCCATAAAGAGCCTCAAATGGTGACATCTCGATGCTGGCCTGGTAGCTGTTGTTGTAAGCAAACTCTACCAGGTGCAGATGATTCTTCCAAGACCCTCCGAGATCTAAAACACAAGTGCGTAGCATATCCTCGAGAGTCTGAATAGTCCGTTCAGACTGCCCGTCTGTCTGGGGGTGATATGCGGTACTGAACTTGAGCTGAGTGCCCAAGCTAGCCTGCAGACTCCTCCAGAAGTGGGAAGTGAAACGACTATCTCGATCCGAGACGATGCTCACAGGAACTCCATGAAGTCTAACAATCTGTCGCACGTACATCTCTGCTAGCCTCTCTGTCGACGTGCCCACTTTGAAAGGTAAGAAATGGGCTGATTTGGTCAACCTGTCCACGATGACCCAAATCGCTTCCTTCCCTCCTGGAGAACGTGGAAGCCCTGAAACAAAATCCATGGTCACGTGCTCCCATTTCCACTCTGGGATCGGTAAAGGTTGAAGCAACCCACCTGGTCTCTGCCGGTCTGCCTTTACCTGCTGGCACACTAGACACCGGGATACGAAGCGTGCTACCTCGCGCTTCATTCCATACCACCATACGTGCTCCCTCAAGTCTCGATACATCTTGTTGGCACCGGGATGCATCGAGTACTGAGAGCGGTGTGCCCCCTGTAAAACCTCCTCGCGCAGCTCCCCGCTTGGCACACATATCCTCGTGCCATGCCGTAAAGAACCATCATCTGCGATAGTAAAGTCGTCCGACAATCCCATCCGAACCTGTGCCCTGATACTCCTCAGAGCCTCGTCATCGTACTGCGCAGCTCTGATCCTGTCCATCAGTTCGGACTGTATCTGCAATCCCCACATCTGAATCTCAGTACCGGGAACTAACACTTCAATCTCCAAGCTCTCCAAATCAGCCAACAAATGCCTATCTGTCGTCAAGTACATAGCCGTCGGATACCTGCTCAAGGCATCGGCGACTACGTTAGCCTTCCCTGGGTGGTACTGCAATGAGATGTCAAAGTCCTTCATCAACTCTAACCACCTCCTCTGCCTCATATTCAGCTCCTTCTGTGTGAATACGTACTTCAAGCTCTTATGGTCTGTGAAGATCTCCACACGCTCTCCGTACAGATAATGCTTCCACAGCTTTAGAGCGAAGATAACTGCTGCCAACTCTAAATCGTGGGTGGGGTAGTTCTTTTCATGAGGGCATAACTGCCTGGAAGCATAGGCAATTACCTTCCCGTGCTGCTGAAGAACGCATCCCAGACCCTTCCCTGAAGCATCACTGTAGATGGTGAAACCACCTATCCCTGCTGGCAACGTCAAAACTGGAGCTGTTGTCAACCTCTTCTTTAGTTCATCAAATACAGCCTGGCACTCCTCCGTCCAGACAAAATCTACATCTTTCCTAGTCAATCTGGTCATCGGCGCTGCAATCTTGGAGAAGTCTTGTACAAACCTCCTGTAGTATCCTGCTAGCCCTAGAAAACTCCTGATCTCAGCTACCAAACTGGGGGTAGCCCACGACTCCACTGCCTCGATCTTCTTTGGGTTTACCGAGATTTCGTCACCTGATACCACATGCCCAAGAAATTCGACCTTGTCAAGGAAGAATTCACACTTAGAGAGTTTTTCGTACAGCTTCTCCCTCCTGAGAGTCTCTAAGACCAACCTCAGGTGCTCTTCGTGCTCCTCCGGGGTCTTGGAATACACAAGAATATCGTCGATGAACACTACCACGAACTTGTCAAGGTACTGGTGGAACACCTTGTTCATCAGGTTCATGAATACTGCCGGTGCATTGGTTAAACCAAATGGCATCACCATGAACTCAAACTGGCCGTATCTGGTCCGAAAAGCTGTCTTCGGCGTGTCTTCTTTCTTCACCTTCACCTGGTGATAGCCTGACCTCAAATCTATCTTTGAAAACACTCTCGCCCCGCTCAATTGATCGAAAAGATCATCTATCCTCGGCAGCGGGTACTTGTTCTTGATAGTGATATTGTTCAAAGCTCTATAATCAATGCACATACGCACCGTGCCGTCCTTCTTCGGTACGAACAATACCGGAGCTCCCCATGGTGATGAACTAGATTTGATGAAGCCTTTGTCCTGCAACTCCTCGACTTGCTTCTTCAGTTCTGCCAGCTCGCTGTTGTTGACTCTATAGACATGTTGTGAAATGGGCTCCGCTCCTGGAACCAAGTCTATAGAGAACTCAACATCTCTGTCTGGCGGCAAGCCTGGCAACTCCTCTGGAAATACATCCAGGAACTCTGCTATTAGAGGATGTGGCAACTCCTCTTCTTCCGTCCTGGCTCCACAAAACGTGCTCCTCCTCTGTTCCGCTGCTTCCCTGACAACCTCAAACTCCGGCTCTCCTGGTGGTCTAAATAATACTCTGCCTCTATAACAATCTATAGTAGCATGATGTCTACTCAACCAGTCCATTCCGAGCACAATATCGTACCCCGAAAGTGGCATGACGAGTAAACTCACGCTCAAGTCTCGGCCTCCTACTGACACTCTCCGGTCCTTGCAGTGATCACGAACTAGGATAATACCTCCACCAGTCATGATCTTGCAAGTCCTAGCTAATGGTTCTGTGTCTAAATGATGTCGAAGTGCATATGATACAGACACAAAACTATGGGAAGCGCCAGAATCGAATAAGGTAAATGCGGGAATATAATCTAGAAGAACCGAACCTGTGATCAAGTCTCCTGCTGGCTCGATCTCCTCGACTGCCATGGCGTATGCTCGCCCCTGGGGTGCACCTCTCTGCTGCTGATGCTGGGCGAACTTCTGATATTGCGGTGGAAGTGGTCCCCTTTGTTGTTGGCCTCCTGGTGCGGTAGGCACCCTGTCTGATCCTCTCTGGGCGGCTGCTCCATCCTGACCTGGACGAAAGGTAGGACAATCCTTCAGCTGGTGTGTCGTCGATCCACAGGATAGACATGAGCCTAATCTCTTCCTGCAGATATCTCTAGTATGTCCCATCTTCCCGCAGTACGCACACTGAATGGCGGGCTGGTTCTGTCTCTGTTGCTGCTGCTGGACCTGCCCTCGGGCTGGTACCTGATGCTGCTGCTGAAAGGTTCTCTGCTGTTGCTGCTGAAAGTATGGACGCTTGCCCGGTCCCGTACTACTGTTTGCTCCTCCGGAACCATCGCGTCCCCTCTTAGGCCTGAGGCCCAAGTCGTCCTCGGCTACTTGGGCATCCATCAATATGCCCTCGTAGGTAGCTGTGCGACGTCCCGACGTGCGAGACTTGATCTCCCTTGTCAGCCCCTTTCCGAATTTTCGGACCCTGTCCCCCGGATCTCTAATCATCGATGGCGCGAAGCGGCTTAGACGAGAAAACTCTGCGGCATACTCGTCGACGGACGAGCTACCCTAGGCTAAGTCATGGAACTGACTCTCCAAAGCTCCCAGGGCAACATCAGGAAAGAACTTCTCCTTAAAGAGCTCCTTGAAATCCTCCCAAGTGAGTCCCCTGCGCAAGAGTCTCGGCTCCGTACGAAACCATGTCAAGGCAATGTCGAACATCTGGCTGCCAGCGGCCTCGATCTGGAGGGCCTCCGGAAGCTGCGCCAAGCGCAAGTTCCTCTCGATGTCCTCTAGCCAATCATCGGCGTAGAGTATCCCTTCTGTTCCCTTAAACTCCTGAGGCATCATCCTCTTGAAATCCATAATGGTGCCCGGCCTCTGGTGATGCTGATCAGGACGCTGCTGCTGCTGAGTGACTCTCGCCACAGCCTGGAGAGCCACTTGGTGAGCATTCTCCATGTTCACCCTCATCATCTCTGTCTGGGCCTGATGTGCCTCAGCCTGCACTCTCTGGGCCTCTGCCGACGTCCTCTGGGCATCGATCATGCCCTGAATCAAAGTGAACATCTGTGCTCCATCGACGGGCACACCTCCTAGATGCTGAACTGGTGGTGGTGGTACCGTCGTAGCTGTGGGGACCCTCTGAACTGGTGGTGGTGGACCCCCGAATGCTGCAGACACTCCCACATGTACTGGAGATGTAGGAGGTGCTGCGAATGTCTGTCCGGCAGGGCGAGAGGTGGCAGACCTCTCTGAATCTGCTGTTCCGAGTCTCTGGGATCTTCTTGGCGGCATCCTGAAGACAGATCGAAAGATTTAATTAAGGCAATAGATACGATATCATCAAGGAAGGACAGAAAAATTCTAAAGGAAAAATTATTAAGAGTAATGTCATAAGAATCAGAATTTCCTAATTATGATTGAGCATATCCTCGGCCTAATTCCTATTTCCGAAAACAGGCTCGTAGTGATACTCTAAGAGAGCACCACTACGATATCGCTCTAATGCGGTTCTAGGACTCGACTACTGACCTGCATGGGCCACCACTCAAAACGTGTCATGACCCGCACCCGGAATTTGGGCATGAGTCGTGGGTACGTCCAGCCTACGCCGCAGCATCGGCGGTAGAACGCTGTCTAGGTCTCAACATATAATATATCCTGTCAATAGTCTCAACTCCGTACGGAGGACAATGATTAATAAACCACAGTTCTATGATATACTCAATCACAAGCTAATAGAAATCATAGCACGATGAGAATAGAAAAGAGTTCTAATAAAAACCAACCACAATAATCCAACTCAAATCCTGGGTCTAAATGACCTCACAAAGTCACAAAATAATAAATACATCTCAGTCTCTGTCTAAAGCAATAATGCAGGAAAAAATAGTCTAAGAGCAGCCAGGTACGTTCTCCTCTAGGCTAGGCAACTCCTCTGGGGTTTCTGGAGTGAAATCACCCTCTAATCCTGGGCCGTAATGAGTGGGGCAAAGATCCTCCAGGTCCTCTGAAAAATGTTATCCAGTCAGGATTGGAGCGAAGCACAAGCACTAACAGCAGTTTCATTAAATTGACAAAATCTATAAACAGTGTAAGAGATACAAGATGGAAATAAATGCTGAAAATGAGAAGTACAGGAGAAAATGAAATAGACAATAGAGCATCTAGCAATGAACAATAAACAGTGAATGCTAGAACAAGTAAATCTGAATAAAGATAAAACATCTAGCTAAGTGCTTGAAATATTAGTTTATCATGTGATCGGCTTGGGACTAGATCAGGCTGGTTATATATGATTAGCTATGATTCTTGAAGGTCAGGCTAACCATATGGTTAGCTATGATGCATGATAATGGTCAGGCTAATCATATATAACAGCTATGAAGCATGATGATGGTCAGGCCGTACCCGACGTGAGAAGTGGGGTGAGCTATGATGCATGGTAAGTTTGGATATGATCACATAATCTACTAATAGTTCCCCATTCCCCCAGCTAGCACGATGGATTCCAATCACGACTCCTCATGATGGGGATCTAGGGTGCTAACCCATGTATCTATAGTGTCAGAATCAAGTATGTAATACACTACAATTTATAGAAGTAATCAACAATGAAAACTGTCAGAGAATGTACTCGCCTGTGGTCCTGAGCAAAGTGTGAGGGTCGATGTCCAAGATGAAATCACAGTGACCTATTTGTGGAATATAAATGTCAAGTACTGAATTAAAGAAATAACAAGTTTAATTAATTAAGAAGATGAGGCTTCTAGGTCATGGATCTGTCTATACTAGGTTAATTCTAAGGTTTACTAGTCTATACTAGGGTTTTCTAGCTAATAAGATGTGTTGTATAAACCAATTTATATATATAATTATCTAACTCAGGTGTATACCTGTATTACATAGTACCTTAACTATATTCTATCACTACTTCAACTTACACTTGTACTAAACTTGATACTCTAAAATACTATACTCCTATTCTAACACTGATACCCTCTCTGGTATATGGTACCATATCCATCATCCTTACACTAGTATACATATAACTTAGGAAGCAATATAAAGGATATAGGATACCCACATAAACCAACTGACACCAAGTATCCCATCTCAAAACTGAAACTGAAATCCAATAGGCTACACCAACTGCTGTGCTCACCTATAGAGGCAGTACACAGGTAAAACTGAGGAAGGAAACACCACAAGAAAACCTGCAATTAGATGCAAGGTTGCTACTGATACTTAGCTAACTCAACGGCCTGTTTGGCTTACTGAAAGTGAGGTATAATCCTAACATCTGCATACAGCTACTACACAGTCAACCTTAAGCAAAACAACACTCAAAATCTAATACCTTAACTGCTCACTACCCTTGATACTCTCTACTCAGAGATTTCCCCAATTCAGATATACTGATACATATACAGTGAGACACACATATATTTCTATTACCCAGTCACATACTGCCTCTTAATTACCTACACACAGGTATTATACTGACCTGCACATTCACCTCAGGAAGGAAATACCCAGATGTGGACACAGGTATACACTGAATACACATGTACACAGTATCCTTAATACACAAAATTTATGTAGGTATCATAAACTGACACACAGGCTATAATCCTGCACACACACACTGGTATTTAATATACTGAACTCAGGGTTCTATGATACACAGTTATACACATTCTACACAACATTATCTCACATGTTCTCTAGTCTTAAGGGAACTAGGATACACACAGTCTATATACACACAAATATTGAGACACACACAAACACATGCACATGTATTTTTACATAGGTCTAGATACACAAATCTCACTGCACACTATCTAACTCTTCTCACACAATCCCTCTCTACCCATCACTGCTCAAGCACCTATACACTCTGATAATCTATTAACACTAAATTCCTAACTGACACACAGACACAGTTAATACACAGGATACATAAAAACCCTACACACATATACACAAAATTACTGATACATAAATTACTAACTCTGCTACGGTTCACACATTGGTTCATCACCTATTACTTAAACACATAGCTACACACTGAAACAATTTCCCTGCCCTTCAGTCACATTAAACTACACACTAAAATCAGGAACTCACACACACACACAGCTAATTAAAACCCTTATTCATTGATACCACAACTTCCTATACTACCACATAGGCACTGAAATGTGAAGGAACCTAGGACACACATTTGTATACCCAGGTGTATTCCTCTCAGAATTTCACAGCCCTAAACACCCAAAGACATAAACTCAGGTCCTCACTACACATGAACTCATCTACACATCACTCCATACCGTGTTCGATACTCTGAGACTCAGGGACACTACCCAAATGGACAGGAAACCAAACACATACACAATAACTCGACTGTGCATACAATACACAAACCGACTGTACAGGAAATACCCATATACCTCTGTACAGTGAAAGCCCCCCCCCCCAAATCAACCCTAAAATCAAGATTTAACTACAAGTTGGAGATGAAATCAGACTACAAACAAATCCTATGGTTTAGGGTCCACGAAATTTGGGGATAACCCAACGTATGAACACCAAAACCTAAACAAAACCCTAAAATCGAACTACACAGTAGGGGGTTCCCTAATGGCCAATAATCGACAGAAAAACAGAAATTAAAGGATAAAAATTCAAATTTACCTATAGAGATGGGTTCTCCAACGGAGGTTCTTCTTCTCCAAGGCTTCTTGACCCAACCCCCTTGCTTTCCTTGCTTTGGAGGAGGAAGAAAATGGAACCTAGGGTTTGATCTCGAAAATTGGGTGGGGAGATGGTTTCTCTTGATGGAGGCTAGGGTTTCCTTTTCTACATGAAGGAAGAGAGGGTTCCTTTTTATATAAACAACTAGGTTAGGGTTTCCAAGCTTAGTTTTAGGTTAAACCTTTATGTTAAGTCATGTAAAACCTAGTTACTAAGGTTTGGTCAGTCCAGGGTTTGAGGTCCAACCTAAAGTTTGAATTCTAGGGTTTCTCTAGAATTGGTCTCCAAATTAGGGTTTAGTCAATAGGGTTTGTCTTAATGCATTCTAGGGCTTGACCTAAAACCAAAAATCACTAACAATATAAATAGTTTATAAAACTCAGCAATTAATTAAACACATAATTATTCAAAATAGTAAAATTACACAAATGCCCTTATTTGGAATTGTGGTAGTGACATACTCAGATGTGTTCTTGGTACACAATACTTGACTTTCGTAGAAACTTGGTCGTTTCGATGATGACTTTGATGTTTGATAATATCACCTTGTGCGAGCGCAACTCCAGGCTCGTACGGTATTATATTCCGATGAGAACGGTTGTCCTGCGGGAGCACTGTAAAGTGGTGATTCACGTTCAGCAGGGACAATTGAGCTTGCGGGAGATTTGGGCATGACATACACTCTCTACAAATCTGAGACACTACTTTCATAACCCATGATACCTCCATCACACAAACACGATGCAACCTCACCCTTGATTTCTCTCTTGATCAGTACACAAACCCCATGCCTACACCACTGCATTGTAGGTGCATAGATACCCGACCCTCTACATCATAGCAGTGCCAAAGGGCACTGCCCACTGCTGCTGCTACTCTTTTCATATCTCCACTCACCTACTAGTTAACACTTCCCAAACCTCCACTGTACTTTGAACACTGATACACTCTGTTATATCTCAGACACATGATGCACAGTTCTATTCACTACCATTAACTTGTGTTGCAGGCAAGTACAATATTTGTACTGCATATATATGTGTATTCTGAAGCACATCTTGGTACCCCGTCCGTATACACCCACAAGTTGCTGTTATTGCTGTTGTTTACATCATGTAAGGTCTGCAGGGACTTCCTCTTGCTATATATGTTTGCATAAATACCCCTACTCCCAAATATTTCCTACAACAACTTGGTGCTCAGAGGTACCTCCATACCCCTGTAGATAATCATCAACTGATATTGCAAGTCGTACTGCAACCACAAGACACAACAATGCTAACACTATACACATTACTATATGCATAAGTACAACACTAAAACTATGGTACACTTCCCACACATAAAAGTACATTGATATACTAAGGCACACACGCACTCCAATTCACATACCCACTCATTAAAGTTCAGACACAACTCCCCCCCACAAATACACACTGTCACATCCATACAAGTGCACAGACACATCTAGTATGTATCCACATATATATATATATATATATATATATATTAGTATACACACTAGCTAATAGCTAAATCAACAAACACCTATAGTGCATAATTAGGAATTCCATGATACATAACCAAATGAGGGACAAAACTCACAGTACACCACAATAATCATTCCTACACAACAAATATATTATTTCATAACTAATACAACTTGTTACAATAGGGATTGAAGAGTATTCTTACAAAAAACACCCAAAATGCCCCCCTCCCCCGTATCACACCGTATCCCAAAATACATAATAGGCTCTACTCGTGTCCAATTATGGACACGTACCTAGTCCCACAACCTCAATCTAAGTCTATTATATCTAATTTGACTTATGACACAAACTTGATGTGTCAATCTCAAATTTTCCCCTAATTGGACACATATTGCCATGTAGATTCTATAATACAAGTCATTTGAACCTAGCTCTTGGTCCTATGAGTATCCCTAAGCCAAGGGATAATTCCTAATGGTTAAATGCATGAATTAAAGTCTAAATTAAGGGGTTTATTTAGAATTTACCTATTAGGAGATAGATTTCCAATACAAAATCTAAATGGACACAATTAGGACACAAGCTCCTATCAAATGGATCCATCTCGAAGTGCTTCTTGCAATCCAAGCTCCAATGCTCCTTACATTATGAGAATGAAAGGGAATGAGAGTGAATTGGTTTGAATTTGAAGGAGGGATGAAGTGAATTGGGGATGAACTATATTGGGAATCTAGAATTTGAATAAAGAGTGGAGAGGAGAGAGAAGTTCCTCTATATAAGGTGGTCGGCCCCCTCTCTTCTTTCCCAAGCAACAACAATTGACCAATGTACCCCTACTTGCTAAATATGAGGAATAATTAGGGAGGGCTATATTGAAAAAGCTTCTAACTAATGAGAATAAAGCTAATCTCCTTAATTAATTAAGGGAATAGTCTAATGGGCTTAGTCAAATATTGGGCTCAATGTGTCATGACAATCCAATGGGTCCACTAATGACAAGTCTAAATAAACATAGGCTATCCCACTAACAAATAATTAAATAGCACAACTCAATATAATTAATTAGCACATAATATAAATATTTAATCACTAATTAATAAATATGCTAAATGACAAAAATATCCTCATCTAGAAATGTGATAGTGACAAGTCTACCCTCGTTAGAGAATTTTTATCCTCGAAATTCATAGAAGAACTAATACTACAACAAGCAATCCCAACAAACAAGAAAGAATGATACCTTACGGCTAAAAGAGATAAGGGTATCGCTCGTGCATCTCGACTTTTCTCTCCCAGGTAGACTCTCCCGAAGAGTAATGCCTCCACGCGACGCGCACCAAGTGAATCGTCTGTTTTTGCAGCACCTTCTTCCTACGATCCAGAATTTCCACTAGCTGCCCTGGGTAGCTGAGAGTCAAATCTACCTTGATCTCCGAGTGATCCAATACGTGACTAGGATCTGCCACGTACCATCTCAGTTGTGACACATGAAACACATTGTGCACTCCCTCTCGTACAGGCGATAAGTCTAGTCTATAGGCTACTGTACCGAGCCTCGCAAGAATATCAAAGGGTCCGACGTATCTTGAACTAAGCTTCTTGCCTCCACCAAAGCGATTAGTTCCCTGTGTCAGAGAAATCCGCAAGAATACCAGATCGCTAACCTAGAACAAAATATAACCTTAAAGCTTAAACTAAAATAAAGCAATCACGAGCAATACAAACAAAATCTATACCTCAAACTCCAAAGGTCTCATGTGGTTGTCGGCCCAATGTCGCTGTATGTCTTGCACCACCCGAAGTTTATCTCTAATGAGCTTCACTTTCTCAGTTGCATCCACAATCATCTTTGGTCCCAAAAAGGCCTTTTCACCAACATCATCCTAAGATAAAGGAGTGCAATATCTCCGTCCTTATAAAGCTTCGAATGGTGATATCTCAATACTTGCCTGGTAGCTGTGTTTGTAAGAAAACTCTACCAGGTGAAGATGATCCTCCCAAAAGCCTCTGAAATCCAAAACACAAGTACGAAGCATATCCTTGAGAGTCTGAATAGTCTTTTCCGACTTTTCGTCTTTCTGGGGGTGATATGCGGTACTGAACTTGAGTTGGGTGCCCAAACTAGCATGCAAACTCCTCCAAAAGTAGGATATTAAGAGACTATCCCGATCTGAGAAGATGCTCATAGAAATTCAATACAATCTGACAATCTGGTGCACATACATCTCCGCTAGCTTCTTCGTAGACAAACCTACCTTAAATGGCAAGAAGTGGGCCGATTTGTTCAACCTATCTAAGATGACCCAAATTGTGTATTTCCTTCCTAGAGAATGCAGAAGACCTGAAACAAAATCCATAGTAACATGCTTCCATTTCCACTCTGGAATGGGTAAAGGCTGAAGTAACCCACCTGGTCTCTGCCTCTCTGCCTTTACCTGCTGGCATACAAGACATCTGGATACGAAGTGCGCTACCTCCTGCTTCATACCATACCACTATACATGCTCCCTCAGATCTTTATACATCTTGTTGGCATCTGGATTTATAGAGTACTGCAATCGATGCACTTTTTGAAGAACGTTATCGTGCAACGTCCAACTTGGCATACTCAACTTGATACCGTACCATAATGATCCATCCTTAGCAATAGTTAAGTCCTCGGATAATCCTATCTGAATTTATGCTTTGATGATCCTAAGAGACTCATCATCATACTGCATAGCTCGAATCCTGTCCAACAGCTCTGACTATATCTGTAATCCCTACTTTTTTATCTCGACACTAGGTACCAGCACCTAAATATCCAAGCTCTCAAGATTGGCCAATAAATATTTGTCCGTTGTTAAGCACATAGCCACTGGATACCTGCTCAAGACATCAACGACTACATTGGCTTTTCTATATGGTACTGTAATAATATGTCAAAGTCCTTTATTAACTCCAACCACCGCCGCTGTCACATGTTTAGTTCTTTCTGGGTAAATACGTACTTCAAGATCATATAGTCTGTGAAGATCTCCACACGGTCTCCGTACAAATAGTATTATCATAGCTTTAGAGCAAAAATAACTACTGCCAACTCTAAATCGTGGGTAGGATAATTTTTCTCATGAGAACATAATTGCCTGGAAGCATAGGCAATCACCATCTCATTCTGCTGTAAGACACAACCCAAACCCTTTCCTGAAGCATCACTATAAATAGTGAATCCACCCGATCCTGATGGCAACATCAATACTGAAGCTTTCGTCAACCTCTTCTTCAGCTCCTCAAAAGTGGCCTGACTCTCCCAGTCCAGACAAACTCCACATCCTTCCGGGTCAGCCTAGTCATTGGCTCTGCAATACTGAAGAAGTCCTATACAAACCTCCGATAATAACCTGCAAGCATAAGAAAACTCCAAATCTCCGCTACTTAACTCAAAGTAGCCCTTGACACCACTGCTAAAATCTTCTTCGAGTCCACTGAGATTTTGTCACCTGTCATCACATGCCCAAGAAATTTAACCTTGTCAAGAAAGAACTCACACTTTGAAAGCTTTCCATAAAGCATCTCCTTCAAAAGAGTCTCCAAAACTATCCTCAGGTGCTCCTCATGCTCCTCCGGGGTCTTCGAATACACAAAAATATCATCAATAAATAACTAAACAAATTTATCAAGATATTAATAGAACACCTTATTCATCAGAATTATGAATACTATCAGGACATTGGTCAACCAAATGACATCACCATAAACTCAAACTGGCCATACCTAGTCTGAAAAGCTATCTTTGGAATATTCTCCTTCTTCACTTTCACCTGGTGGTAACCTGACCTCAAGTCTATCTTCAAAAATACCTTCCCTCCGCTCAACTGATCAAAGAGATCATCAATCCTTGGCAGTGGATATTTGTTCTTGAGAGTGAGGTTGTTCAGATATATGTACTCAATACACATGCGTACTGACCCATCTTTCTTCGGTACAAACAATACCGAAAAACCCTATGGTGATGAACTAGATCGAATAAAGCCTTTATCCTTCAACTCATCCACCTGCTTCTTCTACTCTACCAGTTCATTTTTGTTGACTCTATAGACGTGATGAGATATCAACTATATACCTGACACCAAATATATAAAGAACTCAATATCTCGGTATAGCAGCAAACACGACAACTCCTCCAAAAAAACATCCATGAACTCTACTATCAACGGATGTGATAACTCTTTCCCTTTTACTATGGCTACACAAATGGTATCCTCACTCTTCTTTGATGATCCTCTGGCAATCTCAAACTCTGGATCTTCTGGCAATCAAAACAAAACTCTTCCTCAAATATATCCTGAGTAAAATATCGTAGATCAGAAGTGGCATTATGAGTAAGCACGTGCTCAACTTTCGGTCTCCCAGGATAACTCTTAGATCCTTACAAACATCACTGACCAGGATAATGCCTCCCCTAGTCATGATCTTGCAAGTCCTAGCCATAGGTTCAAGCTCTAATCGATGCATAAGAGCAAAAAATACAAATACAAAAGAATAGGAAGCACAAAAATCAAATAAAGCATAAGCTGAAATAGAATCAAGTAGAACTGAACCTGTTATCATATCTCCGATTGGCTCCTCCTTCTCAACTGTCATGGAGAAAGCCCACCCTCGTGGTACACCTCTCTACAGCTGCTGGTGTTGGACAAAATGCTGCTGTCGAGCTTGTAAAGGAGGTTGCCTCTGCTATACTGCAGGTAGCCTCGCTGGTGCTCTCTATGTCGGTGCTGCTCCCTGGCCTGCTCAAACTGGAGCCACTAGACACTCCCTCAACTAGTGTCCTGGCTCTCCATAGTAGAGGCACACTCGAAGCCTCTTCCTATAAACCTTTCTTGTATGTCCAATCTTTCCACAGTGAAAAAACTGTGAGGCTTGCTGTGTTGGTCTCGAGACCTGGTATGCCTGCTGCGCTAGTGCTCGAAATGGTGTATAAAATTATTGTCTCTTCTGCTGGAAGGTTCTCTACTGCAGTAAGTAGGATCTTTTAGCTGGACCCGCACTACTGCTAACTCCTTTTGATGTATCTCACATCCTCTTGGATTTGAGCTCCAAGTCATCCTCTGCCCTCTGTGCATCCATCAGGATATCCTCAAATATCGTTGTGTAGTGTCCTCTATTGAGAGATCTAATCTCCCTGATCAAATCCTTTCGAAACTTTTGGGCCTTCCTTAGAGGATTCTATCCCTATACAAATCTACCTAGTATGTAGAACTCCGCTGCATACTCGTCAATCGTCATATTTTCCTAGATGAGATATAGGAACTGGTTCTCTAGATCACTTGGAGCCACATCTGGAAAGAACTACTTCTTGAAAAGCTCTTTAAAAGATTTCCAAGTCAGTCCTGGCCCTGCGATTCTCGGGTCTGTGCGAAACCTTGTCAGAGTAATATCGAACATCTGGCAACCCGCTGCCTCTACCTATAGGTCGTCCAAAATCTGTGCTAGCCTCAGGGCCCTCTCTACTTCCTTGATCCAATCGTCTTTATAAAATATCCCCTCGATGCCCCCGTAAATATCCCTTCGATGCCCCTGAAGTCCTTGGGTACCATCCTCCTGAAGTTAATGATGGTACCCGGCCTTGGCTGCTATGGTACGGGATAAAGCGATACATTATATAGCGAAGAAGCGCTACCTTCTCCACAGTAGCTAGTGCTAACTAGTGAGCACTCTCTATGCCCTGACGTAGAACGTTCGTCTGCCTTTGTTGTGCCGCCATCGTCTCCTGGAATATAGCAAACATCTGTGCGCTGTCTGCTGGCATGGGTGGTGGTTATGGTGGAAGATCCTCCGTGACTTATAGAACACTCCTCAAAACTTGTGGTAGTGTACCCCCAAAAGTTGCTGCTGAAAATCCTACTTGGACTGGTGAAGCAATCCTCTGACCGAAGGAAGGCAAAAAAAGTCACTAATGTCTCTCTCTGAGGTGACAAAGTAATGGATCTCGCTGAAATTGCTCCAGAGCGCTGCGATCGGGTCTTCGGCGACATCCTGAAGGCAGATTGTAAACCCCCTAATTTTTAGATTTTAGATTTTATTATTTTTGTTATTGGTATTATGAATTTATTGAGATTAAGGGAGAATTTTTATTATTTTTAGCTAATTAGAATAAATATAAAATTCATGGATAGATATTTATGTATATTTATTAATTATAAATATTACACAAATTTTTTTGGGTGTACAACTATCATTAAAGTATTGTAGATTTTTCTAGAAATTATTTGAGGTACAAACCTATTTATAAATAGCTATATATATATATATATATATGTGTGTGGTATTATATAAAATAATAATAATAAATCCAAACCCACACCCTCACCCACACCCGAAATCAAACCCACACCCGAAATCAAAACCTAAACCCAAAATCCAAACCCACACCCAAAATCAAACCCCGAAACCCCTCCATTCCTATTCCGAAACCCCTACGACCCCTCCATTCGATATTTGAAACCCTCCTTCACTCTATATATAACACCATCAGATCACCACCACCAGCCACCCTTCCTCTACCGCCCAGACGAGCATCGTCGTCCGTCGTCCATCGCTGTTGACCACCGCCACGCGCCGCCGAGAACAGCCACACCTGAAATCGAAATCTGCAGACCAAAATGAGGTACCCTTTTTCCCATCTTTGTTTCTCCCTACACAGTTAAACAAATAACAAACTGTCAAATCCTATGTGAAGACCACATGATCTCCATAAAACCTGTTTAAATAGTTTAGTTTATCGTGTACTGTATAGATCGTAAATCGAGACACAAAACAAGAAAAAATGACTTCGTTTTAGGAACAGAAATTGTTCTAGGTACACATATTTAACTTCCGTTATCTCCATAATGGCACGCGATGCTAGAATTCTACTTGAACAGACTTCTGGACAGTATAACCTAGCTTTAATCCCTTTAAATAATTTCTCTAAATTCAAATTATGCTGTGATTATTTTAATGCTAAAATCTACCAAAAACTTGATATTGTAAAATAAAAATTTCTCGATACGTGGTGCGTCCCGCCAAACGAGGCAACTTTGTTGTGTTAGCATTTTACCAAAAGGTGCGTATCGCCAATGCAGACGTGTGGGATTTCGTAGAACTTAATTTGGATGTGCTTGCACACCGGAATCAACGCGTATCCGTAAAAAAATATCGTATCAGCCTATTTTGACACTTATCATAACTTCGTGTGTGTTTGTCGTTTCGCAACAAAACATGTGACATCGGATTCGCAATGTTACGCTAGTCTTATGACCCAAGTTTCGTTCAATTCTGAGAACGTTGACAAAATACCGTTTTGCGGGCCCCACGTTTCTACTTGACGGGTGATTTCATGACTGGCTCACCGGAATCCAATTCAAAAACTCTGTTGAGTTCGTGCCATCATTCTAGACTCGTTAATACTAAGTTTGTTAAATTTGGAGAATTTATCTCTCACACATTTTTTGGTACGAAGTGGGCCATATGTGGACCCCGCTTTAACGCAAAACTGTCAATTCTGCCCCTGTATCCAAATTGGACTTATGGGTAGTCAATCCTAGCTATTTCATGTATTCTGAAAATAATGGTGATGTTTGTTTCAGCATCCAGAGGCGTACTTACAGATTCCACTTTTATGGGAGCAGTTGACGGAGTTCAGAACCTAGGCAAGTGTACTTTATCTTAGTCTTAGTAAATTAGGCTTAATTTTAAATGCAGTTTCTAGTTTATATTTTAATACATGTACTCAATTGTGATCCTAGGACAATGATGATACTTTGCGTCTAAATCATATTCGGGTGTCGACTTCCATGCGTGGAGTCGGGTATAGTTAGATTGTATTCTCATCGTATACCGTACAAGTGCAATACTTGCACTAATTACCTTAGGACACTATACAACACTTTCATGTACAAAAGATTTACTTATGATATTCGAGAATTTTGGCTTCTATTTTAGGATAGGACTTGAGACATGTGCTAGTTGACATAATGTTATTTACACTTGGACTTGAGACATAGATAGCGATTGTCTTGTATTTCGTGATTTGAGGTGTGAGATACATGGGGTTGGAAAGAACTTACCATAGCGCTAGGCTACCAAACTCTACTAGTATTATAGTATTGCAGGTACCTTGATGGGGCTTGTACGTACTTACTATTATTATTACTACTATCACTAGTACCCTAGTATATGTATGAAACCAGTAGTTTAGCGGGAGTATATTTTCACTTGCATACACCTAGATGGATTATGTTAGATACCCTGAGCACTCATATTTTATTTACTGTACTTTGGCTTGAGTTATTCTTGTACCTTGCTCTGTCCCCTGAGGACCTGTATCTAGATTATGTTTCCAGGTACAACAGAGAAGGAATATCCCAAGGTATACGGAACAAGAGCTGACGTTGGAGAAGTAATGGAACCAGATGACGAGGTTGTGCCAGAGGATTTCTTCTGAGTACTCAGTTACTTACTCAGTTATTTATGTTAGTGTTATTTTATATCTGGAATTATGGACATATGTATTGGTGTTATTCTATTTTCTTACTGTGACGGGTTGTTCCCCGATACACTATTTATGTGGACTTGATGATGGACTATTTTCTTTTTATCTATTATCTTGACTGAGATTTCATATTGAATTATGTTTACTTTTTATGAATGAGACTAGAATTATACTATGATAAATATGGCAGACTTATATTTATTACAGCTTAGGTGCACTCTAATGGGTCCATTAAATTGGATTGCCCATTGGAGTAGTGCTGCTGGCCAATGCCACATGGCTAGTCCCTTGTGTCACTACCACATTTTCTAGGAAAGGGTATTTTGGTAATTTCCTATTTAAATAAATATTGTGCATGGTAAATAATTATTTGTTGTATTATTTAATTATTGTAGATATTATTTAAACTATTTTGGACTTATTTTAGTGGACCCAACTAGTCTAGTTTGGACCCATGGACCAACATGAATTAACTAGTTAGACTTGGTCCATTTAGAAAGCCCATAGTTAAGGAGATGGATTAAATTAATTAAATGATTAGACTAGAAGCTTCCTTCCTTAATTATTTCTTCATGAGAGGCCCCAAGGGGTACATTGGACATTTTACAATTGCTTGGGGGAGGGGCTATGGCCGGCCTATTAATGAGGGGGAGAAATTTCTCTCTCCTCTCATTTCATTCCAAATCTAGATCTAGAATTTTCCCACTACCAAATTCCCTCCATTCCCAATCCAATTCCCTACCAAATTCATTCCAAATTCTTCCCAATTTACCATTAGAAAGTTAAGAATCAAGGATCTAGAAGGAGGAAGCAAGGATCTACAAAGAGGAGCAAGGATCTACAATTTGGAAGCAAGTTCATCTCAATTGGAGGTTTCATTGGGAATCCATCTCCCAATAGGTATAATTCAGATTTTTCCATTTAAATAGCTTCTAAATCTGGGATTTAATCATGTAAAATCAACCTATATGTATGTACTACCCATAGGACTTTGTTTTGTGTTCATAGGAGACCCATGGAGAAAGTTATGGTGCTTTTTGTATCAATTTTGTTGGAATTCCGAATTTATATTTTGTTGTGTGTGTTAATTGATCCTATAGATCAATTGGACATGAGATTTGTGTTTGAGGCTAGTGTCGTGTCCATATTGGGATACTTGTGGTTCGTATCCCAACTATTTGGTAATACGTATCATTTGGGGGTTTTTCTCCGACACGGGGCTTTGAACATGTCGTATTTTGACACGGACACATTGATCTACTTTTGACACTTTGATTTGTTCATAAATATTATTTGTGATTTATTTGTGTCCTTCGGGGTGCATTTGGTTGTGTGTTGGACTCGTGTCGCATGCGTATCCTAGATCTAGTGGGATACGGTGAGATACTCTCCAATTGTGTGTATTTTGCATAGATCTAATTAATTGTGGTTCAATTCTTCATTTATAATTAGTAAATATATATGGATATTATATATTTATTTTGTGTATTTATTATAGTAATTATTGTAGCATAGATCTATATTTTGTGTGTGCTAATATAATGTACAATATAATATGTAGCTTTCTTGCATGCAAATATATAGGTTACTACTTGTTAAATAATATAATTTATACATAAAATATTTTATAAAATATATTTATGTGTTTGATTGTGTAATTGTATTATTTATAATTATTATGAACTTATTGTATATTAATGTATATATTTTAGGTGTGCTTCTAGCCATATAAAATATGTACATTAATATGTACATGAGTTTGTAACAATTGGTATTTAATTATAAGCGTAGATATGTATATATATAAGTATATAATTATTAGTTATTTAATTATATTGTATTGTGACTTTATTGTATATATATATATTGTTATATATATATATATATATATATATATATATATATATATATATATATATATATATATATATATATATTTTGTTTGTTTTAGTAACAGTGAATTAATGACAGTAAAACTGTCATTAATTAGCCGATACAGCAGCCGCTGTAACTCTGTGCATTTAATTGCATTTAATGACAAATCTGTCATTAATTAGCAGTGGGCGGGTCTGAGCAGAATTTCCGCGATAGTCTTTCTGCGACGGTTTTAAACTGTCAGCGATCCAGTCGGCAGTAGGAATTGTATTCAGTTTTTTCTGCGACAGTTTTTCGGTGACAGACGAAACTGTCACTATTAGCCGTTTTGATTAAATTGTATTCTTAGCTCACTGTTTTCAGTAATGTTTTGACAGATTTAATGTATATATTATATATTGTATTTGTATATATTTATATGTATATATATATGTGTTTTGTGAGGTATAATAATTGTTATAATATAGTATTTTAATTATATGAATATTGGGTTGTATATATTTATTTTTAAGGTATATATTAATTGTATTATTAGTATACTTTGTGTGAGTTTCTTTTGGAATCTAATTTGATTCCTATATTGTTGTATTTTATTTTTATATTATTTTATGGATGTTTTGTGAGGTTGACTTTGGGTTTGACCATGTTTGACTTTAGTGGACTTTAGAATTGACCATAGTTGACTTTTGCCTTAGAATTGAGTTATTGACCTAGAAGTTGTCTAGTTTGACTTGTTCTCTTTCCGGGACCTTATTTTAATGTTGTATTCCATATCTAGGTCTTTGAGGCACCGAGTCAGACATCTGTGAGACTGTTCATTGGACTTCAGGCGAGTACATTCTCTGATAGTTTCTCATTTATGATATCCTCTATGTTCGTTGTATCTAGTGTAGATTTATATGTTCTCTTGACACTATTGTTACACGGATTGGTATATCCGTATCTCGTCATGAGATGTTATTCCTTGGTATATGGTGTATATGGTGCAAGTATTGTTTCATTGGTTATCTTGTACATGTACAGACACCGATTTTCGGGAGGAGTCGCTCTCTTCTTGGGGAATCTCGTGCCATAACGTACCGTGGTTGGATCTATTATACCAGTCGGGGGTGGGGAGTATTTTAGTGTAGATATGTGATCATACCCTCCTTGTGCATGTCTTATTCCTTGTGAGTGTTGATCATACACCGCACGTATAATCAGCCAGGCCATTATACTCTTGTGCAAGTTCCCAAGCCGATCACATGTTAAAGCTAGTACTCACACACTTAGTCATTAGTATTCTTGTTTCATTGGCATATTGTTCCTTATTGTATTTATTTCCAATATTTCCTTATTGTACATATATCTCTCCTGTCTATTGTGCATCTTGTTTATCCATAGCTATTTACTGTTACATAGTTTTTATCATTGTTTGAGAACTGCTGTTAGGGTTGTACTCTGCTCCTTTCCTGACTGGATATATTTTTCCAGATGACACTGAGGAGTACCCTACCTATTATGGACCCTAGGATGTTGTGGGTTTAGATTCTGAGACCCTGGCTCAAGAGGGACTTATCCCAACTGAGACAGTTGACCCTGGAGTTGTAGCTTTATAGTTTTGTAGTATTCTTTTGTACTGGATTTGTCTCCAGCTTATTTCTGTTTTCTTCAGACTCATTGATGTATTATTTTTAGACTCATGAGTTGTATTGTGACTATTCTATTATTTATCTGATTCGTGCTCATTCTATCTTAGTTCTGTGATTGAGTATTTTATCATTATTGGTGGTTCATTATATTAGATAGATTATCTAGACAGCGTTCTACCGCCGATTCTGCGGCGTAGGCTGGGCATTGTTTCCGACTAGTACCCTTACACCGGGTGCGGGTCGTGACACATTTTTGGTGGTGGCCCATGCAGGTCTAGCTTCATAAAGTATGTGATATCGTGGTTGTGCGACAACTTAGTTGTACTACTGCGAGCCTGCGATAGGATATAGGATATAGGCTGAGATACTCAATCACATCTAGGAAAATTCTTTTGATTCAACTATTCTCCTTTGACATTGATACTTGATCCCTTAAACTGTCCTTTCCTTGATATCTTACATCTTGTGCCATATGGAACCTCATTCCGTCTTTTTATGAGACATACTCGGAGATACTTGCGGAGGCACGCAAGGTTGAGCGGGATCTAGGTTTGAAGACCAAGAGAGACCGTGATTCTTTTCTGGGGGCCAACGACAGTGCAGTATCTGCCAAACATCCTCATTTCCAGTCCAGACCTTTCCAGCAGCCACAGCAGAACCAGACTCCAGCTAGAGCGCCTTTTCACCAGGCACCTCAGCAGCAGAGACAGTTACAGCAAGCTCCATGCAACTTCTGCAAGAAGCCCGGCCACATCTGGGAAGTTTGCAGGAGGAGGATAGGAGTTTGTTTGTATTATGGTACTGAAGGGCATCAATTGAGGGAGTGTCCTCGTCGTGCAGTTCAGGGAGCAGCTCCAGCTCCGAGGGCACAGACGAGACCACCTGCAGCATAACCGAGGGGACCGCTTCCGATACAGCAGCAGCGTTTTGTCCAGCATCAGCAGGGAGGTGCTCGGCAGGGACGAGCGTTTGCTATGACCGTCGAAGAGGAGGAACCCACCGGAGATGTCATCGCAGGTTCTATTCTTCTTGATTCCATTCCAGCTTTAGCTTTGTTTGATAGTGGTGCTTCCCATAGTTTTGTATATGTTTCTTTTGCTCTAAAGTATAATTTGGTAGCTGAGTCTTTGCTTAGGACTTGCAAGATCATGACTGGGGGAGGCATTATCCTGGTTAATGATATTTGCAAGGATCGGAGAGTTACTCTGGGAGGCCGGGAGTTGAGTGCGTGTCTACTTGTAATGCCACTTCCGAGCTACGACATTGTACTCGGGATGGATTGGTTGAGTAGGCACCGTGCTAGCATAAATTATAGAGGAGGTAGAGTTTTGTTTGGTTCGCCAGGAGAGCCAGAGTTCGAGTTTGCTAGAGGAGCTGCAGAGCAGGGAGAAAGCATTATTTGTGGAGCTATGGTGGAAGACAAGGAGTTGCCGCATCCGTTGATAGCAGAATTCTTGGATGTGTTTCCTGAGAAATTGCCAGGATTGCCGCCAGATCGAGATGTTAAATTTTCTATAGACTTGGTGCCAGGTGCAGAACCAATTTTGCAGCATGTCTATAGAGTAAACAACAACGAGCTGGTCGAGTTGAAGAAGCAGGTGGACGAATTGCAGGATAAGAGGTTTATCAGATCGAGTTCTTCACCATGGGGAGCCCCGATATTGTTTGTACCGAAGAAGGATGGATCGGTGCGTATGTGCATTGATTACAGGGCTTTGAATAATCTCACTATCAAGAATAAGTATCCTTTGCCACGGATTGATGATCTGTTTGATCAGTTGAGTGGTGCGAAGGTATTTTCTAAGATAGATTTGAGATCAGGCTACCATCAGGTGAAGGTGAAGCCGGAGGACATACCGAAGACTGCTTTTAGAACTCGGTATGGTCAGTACGAGTTTATGGTGATGCCGTTTGGTTTGACTAATGCACCGGCGGTATTTATGAACTTGATGAACAAGGTGTTCCACCAGTACCTTGACAAGTTCGTGGTGGTGTTCATCGACGACATACTCATATACTCGAAGACACCGGAGGAGCATGAGGAGCATTTGAGGATTGTGTTGGATGTGCTGAGGAAGGAGAAGTTGTATGGGAAGTTGTCCAAATGTAAGTTTTTCTTGGACAAGGTGGAATTCTTGGGGCATGTTGTGACTGGTGATGGTATTTCATTGGATCCGAAGAAGATTTCAGCAGTGGAATCTTAGAAGACTCCGAGTTCGGTAATAGAGATCAGGAGTTTCTTGGGATTGGCAGGCTACTACAGGAAGTTTGTGCAAGATTTTTCAAGGATTGCCGAGCCGATGACCAGACTCACGAGGAAGGATGTGGAGTTTGTTTGGACGGAAGATTGCCAGGCTGCTTTTGAGGAGTTGAATAAGAGGTTGACGTCTGCTCCTATTTTGACATTGCCATCAGGGTCCGGAGGTTTCACTATTTATAGTGATGCATCGGGGAAGGGTTTAGGTTGTGTTCTTCAGCAGCATGGGAAAGTGATTGCCTATGCATCCAGGCAATTGCGTCCTCATAAAAAGAATTATCCTACCCATGATTTGGAGTTGGCAGCCGTCATCTTCGCTCTGAAGTTGTGGAAACATTATTTGTACGGAGAGCGTATGGAGATCTTCACAGACCACAAAAGCTTGAAGTACGTTTTCACGCAGAAGGAGTTGAACATGAGGCAGCATCGGTGGTTGGAACTGATGAAGGATTTTGATATCTCTTTACAATATCATCCTGGGAAAGCCAATGTAGTTGCCGATGCTTTGAGCAGGTATCCGGTAGCTATGTTCTTGACGCAGGATTAATATTTGTTGGAGGACTTGGAGAGCTTGGGCATTGAGGTGATTATTCCTGGGTGTGCTATGCAGATATGGGGATTGAAGATACACTCAGATTTGATGGAGAGGATCAAGGCAGCACAGTATGATGATGTATCTCTGAGGAGTATCAGGGCTCAGGTGAGAGCAGGATTGGAGGATGATTTCACTATTGCAGAGGATGGATCTTTGAGGCATGGAGTTAGATTGTGTGTGCCTAGTGGGGAGTTGCGAGAGGAGGTGTTGCAGGAAGCGCATTGCTCTCAGTATTCCATACATCCAGGTGCTAACAAGATGTATCGGGATATGCGAGAGAGTGTGTGGTGGTATGGCATGAAGAGGGAAGTGGCACAGTTTGTATCCAGATGCTTAGTGTGCCAGCAGGTGAAAGCCGAGAGGCAGAGGCCAGGAGGTTTACTTCATCCATTACCCATTCCAGAGTGGAAGTGGGAACACATTACTATGGATTTTGTCTCCGGACTACCACGATCTCCAGGAGGGAAAGACGCGATTTAGGTCATTGTTGATAGGTTGACCAAGTCAGCCCACTTTTTGCCTTTCAAGGTGGGTTTGTCTACGGAGAAGCTGGCAGAGATGTATGTGAGGCAGATCGTTAGGATACATGGAGTTCCCGTCAGCATAGTCTCGGATCGGGATAGTCATTTCACTTCTCATTTCTGGAGGAGTTTGCAGGAGAGTTTGGGCACTCAGCTCAAGTTCAGTACTGCATATCATCCCCAGACAGATGGGCAGTCAGAGAAGACTATTCAGACTCTCGAGGATATGTTGTGCACTTGTGTACTAGATTTTGGGGGTTCTTGGGAGGACCATCTCCATTTGGTAGAGTTTGCTTACAACAACAGTTACCAGGCCAGTATAGAGATGTCACCTTTTGAAGCTCTATATGGTCGGAGGTGTCGTACTCCTTTGTCTTGGGACGATGTTGGAGAGAGAGTTTTGCTGGAGCCAGAGATGGTTGTAGATGCAGCAGAGAAGGTTCTGTTGATCAGAGATAGACTTCGAGTGGCGCAGGACAGACAACGACATTGGGCCGATAGCCATCGGAGACCTTTGGAGTTTGAGGTATAATTTAGATTTTTGTTTGTGCTTGTTCTTGTTTGTTATAGATTAAGTTCTTAAGGTGATGTTTTGTTCTAGGTGGGTGGTTTGGTGTTTCTGAGGATTTCTCTGACACAAGGCACGATTCGCTTCGGTGGAGGCGGAAAGCTTAGTCCGCGATTCATTGGACCTTTCACTATTCTAGAGAGGGTCGGTGCAGTTGTTTATAGACTAGACTTGCCACCTGCATTAGAGGGAGTGCATAATGTGTTTCATGTGTCGCAGTTGAGACGATACGTGGCAGATCCTAGTCATGTATTGGATCACTCAGAGATAGAGGTGGGCCCTACTCTTAGCTATCCAGAGCAGCCAGTTGAGATTCTGGATCAGAGAGAGAAGGTGCTGAGGAACCAGATTATTCCTTTGGTGCGCGTCGTATGGAGGCATCACTCTCCGGGGGAGTCTACCTGGGAGAGAGAGGATGACATGCGAGAGCGTTATCCATATTTGTTTGTACCTTGAGGTATGTTAATTTTCTAGTTATGTTCTGTTCATTGTTATGCTCTGTTCATTAATTAATTGTGATTCTTTAGTTCTGTTCTGTGATTTTCTGGGGGTAGTTTTCGTCTTTGAATTTCGAGGACGAAATTATTTTAAGGAGGGTAGACTTGTCACTACCACATTTTCTAGGAAAGGGTATTTTGGTAATTTCCTATTTAAATAAATATTATGCATGGTAAATAATTATTTGTTGTATTATTTAATTGTTGTAGATATTATTTAAACTATTTTGGACTTATTTTAGTGGACCCAACTAGTTTAGTTTGGACCCATGGACCAACATGAATTAACTAGTTAGACTTGGCCCATTTAGAAAGCCCATAGTTAAGGAGATGGATTAAATTAATTAAATGATTAGACTAGAAGCTTCCTTCCTTAATTATTTCTTCATGAGAGGCCCCAAGGGGTACATTGGACATTTTACAATTGCTTGGGGGAGGGGCTATGGCCGGCCTATTAATGAGGGGGAGAAATTTCTCTCTCCTCTCATTTCATTCCAAATCTAGATCTAGAATTTTCCCACTACCAAATTCCCTCCATTCCCAATCCAATTCCCTACCAAATTCATTCCAAATTCTTCCCAATTCACCATTAGAAAGTTGAGAAGCAAGGATCTAGAAGGAGGAAGCAAGGATCTACAAAGAGGAGCAAGGATCTACAATTTGGAAGCAAGTTCATCTCAATTGGAGATTTCATTGGGAATCCATCTCCCAATAGGTATAATTCAGATTTTTTCATTTAAATAGCTTCTAAATCTGGGATTTAATCATGTAAAATCAACCTATATGTATGTACTACCCATAGGACTTTGTTTTGTGTTCATAGGAGACCCATGGAGAAAGTTATGGTGCTTTTTGTATCAATTTTGTTGGAATTCCGAATTTACATTTTGTTGTGTGTGTCAATTGATCCTATAGATCAATTGGACATGAGATTTGTGTTTGAGGCTAGTGTCGTGTCTATATTGGGATACTTGTGGTTCGTATCCCAACTATTTGGTGATACGTATCATTTGGGGGTTTTCCTCCGACACGGGGCTTTGAACATGTCGTATTTTGACACGGACACATTGATCTACTTTTGACACTTTGATTTGTTCATAAATATTATTTGTGATTTATTTGTGTCCTTCGGGGTGCATTTGGTTGTGTGTTGGACTCGTGTCGCATGCGTATCCTAGATCTAGTGGGATACGGTGAGATACTCTCCAATTGTGTGTATTTTGCATAGATCTAATTAATTGTGGTTCAATTCTTCATTTATAATTAGTAAATATATATGGATATTATATATTTATTTTGTGTATTTATTATAGTAATTATTGTAGCATAGATCTATATTTTGTGTGTGTTAATATAATGTACAATATAATATGTAGCTTTCTTGCATGCAAATATATAGGTTACTACTTGTTAAATAATATAATTTATACATGAAATATTTTATAAAATATATTTATGTGTTTGATTGTGTAATTGTATTATTTATAATTATTATGAACTTATTGTATATTAATGTATATATTTTAGGTGTGCTTCTAGCCATATAAAATATGTACATTAATATGTACATGAGTTTGTAACAATTGGTATTTAATTATAAGTGTAGATGTGTATATATATAAGTATATAATTATTAGTTATTTAATTATATTGTATTGTGACTTTATTGTATATATATATATTGTTATATATATATATATATATATATATATATATATATATATTTTTTTTTTTTTTTTTTGTTTGTTTTAGTAACAGTGAATTAATGACAGTAAAACTGTCATTAATTAGCCGATACAGCAGCCGCTGTAACTCTGTGCATTTAATTGCATTTAATGACAAATCTGTCATTAATTAGCAGTGGGCGGGTCTGAGCAGATTTTCCGCGATAGTCTTTCTGCGACGGTTTTAAACTGTCAGCGATCCAGTCGGCAGTAGGAATTGTATTCAGTTTTTTCTGCGACAGTTTTTCGGTGACAGACGAAACTGTCACTATTAGCCGTTTTGATTAAATTGTATTCTTAGCTCACTGTTTTCAGTGACGTTTTGACAGATTTAATGTATATATTATATATTGTATTTGTATATATTTATATGTATATATATATGTGTTTTGTGAGGTATAATAATTGTTATAATATAGTATTTTAATTATATGAATATTGGGTTGTATATATTTATTTTTAAGGTATATATTAATTGTATTATTAGTATACTTTGTGTGAGTTTCTTTTGGAATCTAATTTGATTCCTATATTGTTGTATTTTATTTTTATATTATTTTATGGATGTTTTGTGAGGTTGACTTTGGGTTTGACCATGTTTGACTTTAGTGGACTTTAGAGTTGACCATAGTTGACTTTTGCCTTAGAATTGAGTTATTGACCTAGAAGTTGTCTAGTTTGACTTGTTCTCTTTCCGGGACCTTATTTTAATATTGTATTCCATATCTAGGTCTTCGAGGCACCGAGTCAGACATCTGTGAGACTGTTCATTGGACTTCAGGCGAGTACATTCTCTGATAGTTTCTCATTTATGATATCCTCTATGTTCGTTGTATCTAGTGTAGATTTACATGTTCTCTTGACACTATTGTTACACGGATTGGTATATCCGGATCTCGTCATGAGATGTTATTCCTTGGTATATGGTGTATATGTTGCAAGTATTGTTTCATTGGTTATCTTGTACATGTACAGACACCGATTTTCGGGAGGAGTCGCTCTCTTCTTGGGGAATCTCGTGCCATAACGTACCGTGGTTGGATCTATTATACCAGTCGGGGGTGGGGAGTATTTTAGTGTAGATATGTGATCATACCCTCCTTGTGCATGTCTTATTCCTTGTGAGTGTTGATCATACACCGCACGTATAATCAGCCAGGCCATTATACTCTTGTGCAAGTTCCCAAGCCGATCACATGTTAAAGCTAGTACTCACACACTTAGTCCTTAGTATTCTTGTTTCATTGGCATATTGTTCCTTATTGTATTTATTTCCAGTATTTCCTTATTGTACATATATCTCTCCTGTCTATTGTGCATCTTGTTTATCCATAGCTATTTACTGTTACATAGTTTTTATCATTGTTTGATAACTGCTGTTAGGGTTGTACTCTGCTCCTTTCCTGACTGGATATATTTTTCCAGATGACACTGAGGAGTACCCTACCTATTAGGACCCCAGGATGTTGTGGATTTAGATTCTGAGACCCTGGCTCAAGAGGGACTTATCCCAACTGAGACAGTTGACCCTGGAGTTGTAGCTTTATAGTTTTGTAGTATTCTTTTATACTGGATTTGTCTCCAGCTTATTTCTGTTTTCTTCAGACTCATTGATGTATTATTTTTAGACTCATGAGTTGTATTGTGACTATTCTATTCTTTATCTGATTCATGCTCATTCTATCTTAGTTCTGTGATTGAGTATTTTATCATTATTGGTGGTTCATTATATTAGATAGATTATCTAGACAGCGTTCTACCGCCGATTCTGCGGCGTAGGCTGGGCGTTGTTTCCGACTAGTACCCTTACACCGGGTGCGGGTCATGACACCTTGGTATTTTGGGACTAGAGCGTGACATAGTTTTTTTGGTGGCCCATGCAGGTTGGCATATTGCTTCAGATTCTAAATACAGAACCAAGCAAGCCTACAAATTAGGATAGAATAAATTATAGGATCTCATCTACTTGTTGACCTGTTCTTGACCACTATATCGACTTCAAAATAATTTCTTGAGTTGCATCCTGCATTGATTCCTCTGTGCGACTCTCATAGTTTACTTTATGTGCAGAGTAATGGATCCATGAGCAAGTAACGAGACTCCCGCGGGAATACCACAAGGTGATATGGTCATCTACGACAATGGGGTGACGCCACTAAGTAGAGATCCCTCCACTCAACAAAGCAATCAAGCATATCAGCAAGTCTCGAGGTTTCGGCGAGATGATATTCCACCACCGTCGTAGTTTACTCCACCGATGTCCATTTTTCTACCAGGTCAGCCTATGGATGGATTGCAGATAATCTAAATGTTCTACGCAATAATGCAAGCACAATAGTTTGTTCATCAAGAGGTACAACAATGCCAGGAGAAGAACTTGAGGAACAGCCTAGTGACAGCACTAGAGCATTTGACCCCACCGGCCAGGCAACCACTGACGGGATCCATCTCAGATTTTTATTAGTTGAAGCTACGTACCTTTTCAGGCAAGGAGGAGCCCACTGAAGTTCATGAGTGGCTCACAAACACTTAAATTTAATTAGAAGCAGCTGAGCTTCCTAGAGAGCGTTGGATGATTGCTGTCAAGATGCAGTTGATAGGAAATGTGCATCATTGGTGGCTATCCGAGGAGTGTAGGCTAGGTTCAGATCGAGTCACTTAGGAGGAGTTCTCTAGACTCTTCCAGATATACTTTCCAGCCATTGCTAGAGCGGAACTTAGGGATAAGTTTAACCACCTCACTTAAGGCAACATGACGGTAGAAGAGTACAATGTAGAGTTCATCTGTTTGAGTCATTTCACCCCTACTCTAATTGTGAAAGAAGAGGAGAAGGCAGAGAAGTTCTTTGACGGACTTAGCTTTGAGCTACAGAGATTAATTAGCTCTGTTACACCTACTTCATTCGCGGACGTCCTTACCGCAGCACGACGCATGTAGTACGTCACTAGGAGAGAGCCTAGCCAGAAATGACCGTTCACATCAGCACCAGCTAGAGCACCACAGAGAGGAGATACAAATAGACCACACATGCACCAGCCACCTAGAGCAGCCTTGCAGGCACCACAAATATGTCAATGATATGCCAAGTGAGGTCATATTAAGAGCGAATACAGATGCAAGTTGGGACTATGCTTGTTTGCGGATCAGGACAACACTCAGCACGTGACTGTACGAGGGAACATATGATTCACTAACCATCCTTACCAGTACCAAGACCCGCCCAGCAGCCACCTAGGCCAACTTATCCAGCACTAGGAGCACCACAAACGGGAGTTGGAGGAGTCAAACTACCAGCTCTAGGAGGGTATCAGTAGATGCCACCTTTGGCACCACATGCAGCATAATTCTAGCAGGCTCGGCAGCAGAGTGGACTAGCTCAGGGGCGAGGGCACGCATTTTCTATGACTATTAAAGAGGAAGCTATTGTAGGAGAGGTCATTGCAGGTACTATATTAGTATCTTTATTACCTGCTATAGCTTTATTCGATTCTGGAGCATCACATTCATTCATAGCTTCTAGCTTCGTAGCCACACATAGAATATCTATCGTACCCTTTCCGAAGACTATGAGAATTCGTACTGGAGGTAAAATTATCTCAGTTAGTGATATTTGTAGATCTTGTTCGGTAGTAGTATGTGGGAGAGAGATGCGAGCTCAATTTTTTATCTTTTTTATGCCGGATTATGATATTGTACTTGGTATAGATGGGATGAGTCAGTACCATGCGACTCTCGATTGCCGGCGTGGATATGCTATATTTATACCGCCTGGACATCCGGAGTTTGAGTTTCTTCGGGAGCCAAAGAGCAAGGTGTTCAGCCTATACTTAAGGTACTCTCTGCAGAAGGGGAGGCCGAGTACCCAACGGTTATATCATAGTTTATGGATGTATTTCTCGATGATCTTCCAGGCTTACCACCTGATCGGAAAATAGAATTCACAATAGACTTGACTCCAGGAGTAGAGCCTATCACTTCATTAGTGTACCGGCTAGCACCTAAGGAGTTAGTAAAATTGAAGAAGTAAGTTGATGATCTTCTGGAGAAGGGTTTTTTTTGGCCCAGTGTTTCACCATGGGGAGATACCATACGATTTGTGCCAAAGAAGGATGGGACGGTATGCCTATGTATTGACTATATATCACAAAATGCTATAACCATCAAGAACCGATATCCCTTGCCCCGCATTGATGATCTGTTCGATCAATTGAGTAGTGCTCGTGTATTCTCAAAGATCGACCTTAGATCCAATTATCATCAGATTATAGTGCGGAAAGAGGATATACCGAAGACAGCCTTCAGGACCAAGTACGGGCACTATGAGTTCTTAGTTATACCATTTGGTTTAACCAATGTGCCAACTATGTTTATGAGTCTGATGAATAGAGTCTTCCATCAGTACTTGTACAAGTTCATGGTGGTATTTATTGATGATATCTTGGTATACTCCAAGAGCCAAGAAGAGCACGAGGATCATCTCAGAATTGTGCTGGCGATAATGAGACAGGTGAGGCTATACGCCAAACTCAGCAAATATGAGTTTTGTTTAGATAAGGTGCCTTTCCTGGGACATATCATCTCGGGAGAAGGACTTTCATTGATCTGGAGAAGGTTGTTGCAATAAAAACTTGGCCCACACCTACATCAGTTGCGAAAGTGAGAAGTTTTCTCGGACTTGCTGGATATTATCGAAGGTTCATGGAGAACTTCTCAAGGATTGTAGAGCCTATGACGTGGTTGACGCGTAAGGACCAAGAGTTTGCATGATCGAAAGATTGCCATAAGGCCTTTGAGGAGTTGAAGACATAATTAACGATAACACCGGTCTTGAATCTTCTTTTAGGATCAGGAGGATTCATAGTTTATAGTGATGCGCCAGACAAAGGACTAGGATGTGTTTTGATACAACATAGCAAAGTTATTGCTTATGCATCAAGACAGTTAAAGGTTCATAAGAAGAATTACCCGACATACTTCAGACTCTTGTAATCAGTAAAAATTTGTACCCTCTCTCCGTAAAGATCTTAAATTAGTACCATCCGGACAAGACAAACATCGTAGCAGACACACTCAGCAGAAAGCCCACATCTTATTTCTTGACGATGCAGCCCTAGCTATTAGATGTCACCCTCACTTTTTTAACTAAGGATAGTTTGATAATTTGGCATGGGTAATTGTATTTTTACGATTATTATATTAATGTCGTGTATGTTATAAATATTGTCATGACCCGCACCCGATATAGGGGCAGGAGTACGCGGGTACGTCCAGTCTACGTCGTAGAATCGGCGGTAGAACTCTGTCTAGGTCACAATACTATCTAATCAATCTCACACGAATATCCAACTCCATAAGGAGACACATATATTACAATATAATATGAAAATACTCAACCACAACTAAATCATGATAAGATGTCGAAAAAAATCGAAATACAACACAAGTCTAAACAACAAAATAATCTAACTTCAAACAATAACATCCAAGTCTCAATGTATGCCAAAACCAAATTCGGTACCATAATATGCTAAAAGAAACAAACTAAATAACTAGTGATCCCGGCTAGACCTCCCAAAAATTATACCTGAGCTTCAAGGTCAAAGGTTATAGCTACTCTCCCTGTGGTCCGTAATATGTCGGACACCAGTCCTTTAAGTCATAGTCTGGAAAATATATCTAGTCAGAATTGGAGCAAAGTATAACCCGATAACAGTTCTAATTAATTGACAAGGACTATAAAACAATAAATATATGATGTTATATACTGAGAAAAAATAATAAATAGATGCAATGGAAAAAATAAAGAAAATAGACAATGTAGACAATATGGTATAGCCAGTGCATATATGAAATGAAGAGAGAAGAACTACAATATCATATACAGGGTAATATAGTGTATGAAACTAAAATGAAGAACTACAACTATTTTAAGTGTTTGAAATAGTAGTTTCGATATGTGATCGTCATGGGAACTTGTACGATAGCTATATGGTTTGGCTAATCATATATGAGGTATATGATTAACACTAACAATATTTTATACTTGTATGATAAGAATATGATCACATCTCTCACTAGCAAATTCTCCCGTCCCAACTAGTACAGTGGATCCAAGCATGACACGTTACGATACACGATCAATGTCCAATAATAATACCATGTACAATGTCTAATATCAATGTCGTGTACAATGTCAATACGATAACCAATGTAACATCTCATGACTGAAGATCCAATCTATAAACTAGTTCGTGTACCATAGTGTGAAGAATCAGATGTAACATTTCTAAGTACTTGAATTATAAAAAATATCAAATAATGGAAATTATCAGAGAATGCACTCGCCAGTGGTTCTGAGCTGGAAATACCAATATCCTGCTCCTGGACTTTCGCAGGAATGATCTGACGGTCCTATATATATAATATAATATAATACCATCAGTCGTTATACTAGTATGTACATAAATACAACTACATCGCACTTAGAAACTAACGCAAGTAGGGGTAGTAACCGGTCAATTAGTAGGGTCGAGTGTGCACGTAATTAAACATGTACAAGTATCATGTCCTCAAATACCGTGCATAGCAAGACAACTGACTAACACTAACACATGTCCAAATCTCCAAATCTCGTGTAACACTAACATACGGCCTAGCTAGTAGGTTAGTGTACATATAAGGCAGTTAACTAACACTTAGGGTCTACACAATCATATAGAAATATATGATACCCACAACTAACAACTTAATTCCCATAAAGTAATTACTAAACCTAATTTCTATTTCATATATGCACACTAATACACTAGTTACTAGGGTTCATGAATCCACAGTGTCATGCAACAACACAACAAAAAGGAAAAAAAGGATCGTGGTGGTAGAGAGGGTGATGCTCGTCCGCGGTCGTGGAGGTCGGTCTCTGGCGGTGGTGTTCCGGCAAAAAATTGCAAACCTCGGTGTGCGCATGACCGAGGAGAGGGTGATGCTCGTCCGCGGCCGTGGAGGTCGGTCTCTGGCGGTGGTGTTCCGGCCAACAGTGGTAGCAGTAGCAACAGTGTCAGCAGTAGCACGGATCGTGGTGGTAGAGATGCTGATGGTGGTGACGGGTAGTACTGGCCGGGGTATGGTGGTGACTGGTAGGGGTGGTTGAGGTTGTGGTGGTGATCGATGATGGAAGGAGGAGAATGGTGGTTATTGTTGTCGAGAAGTCGACGGTGGCTTTGGTCGGGAAAGAAGTGAAGTCGGGGAAGTTGGATGTGGTGGTCGAGGTGTTCGTGATGGTGCTGAAGAAGGAGATGGGAATTTTGGTTATGGTGGTTGATGTCGGGGAGTGGTCGTTGGTCGATGGTGGCTATGATGGTGATGGTAATAACGAAGTCAGGGTAGTCGTGGCTATGGTGGTCGAGGTTAGGTGGCTATGGTGGTCGAGGTGATCGGAGATGGGAGGAGGAGAATGGTGGTTGTGGTGGTGATCGAGATGATGGTCGAGAAGATGCTGATGGTGGTGATCGGTGGTGGAGACGGTGGTGTGTTGATCCGACGGAGGGGTGAAGGTGACTGGTCAGAGAAGGTTATGATGCGTTGCTGTCGGGTGATGGCGGTTCTATAGTGGCAGCAGTTGATCCGGCGGTGGAGTGTAAGGTGGCTGTGAGGGAGAGGCTGCTGTTAGGGAGGTGGAGATGGTCGGGGTTTTGTGAGGTCGTTGCTCCGGCGGAGGATGGTCGGGGTAGAAGAGAATGGAGAGGGTGGTTTAGGGTTTCGGTTGATGTAGAGGTTGGCTATGAAATAAAATAAAGAGAGAAAGAGTGTTTAGGTAGAAGAGAGAGAAAAGGTGATATGCCTTGGGATTAGGGCCGGCTATAAGCTTCCTAGGGATGGGGGAAAGGTTCTACATGAAGGAAATAGGTGGCTAGGATAGTGTAAGTTTTGAATGGAGGGCTAGGATGATGTAAGGAGAAAGTTGGTGTGTAGTACACTCCAAATAGAGGGAAAAACCAAGTGTGATCGGTCAACACTGAGGGAGGGTTTGTTCTTGGCTTGGCTCCAATGGGAGGTGGTCACCTCATTATATTTTTGCATAAAAGCCCCTAACAATTAAAAAAAATACACAAAGAATGGGTTTTGGGATTGGATAAGGAAAAATACCATGTTTGGTGTGATATAGTGGGTTAAAATGATGTGTGATATTTAGTATGAACCTTGAGACTGTGAGTGGGGGTTTGGGTTGGTGTTGGGTCTAGTTTTGGGTTAGGTTGGGTCCTTAAACCAATTTAATTAAAATTAGTGTAAATTGTGTTTTTAAATTAATTGAAAGTGCATAGAGTTAAAATTGGGTAGAAAACAAGTGTAATAGACGTAGTAGACTCAGAATAGAATATTATCATAATTTGGGTTGCACAAAACAGGTCGAGATTGTGTCTCCAATTTCGATTGGAACGGACAAAGATGCAAAGTTGGATTTATTTGGATTTAAAAATAACGTTTATAACGAATATTATGGGACTAAAATGAAGCACAAAAGAGGGTATTTGTGAGTTACACAAAGGTCAGAATGGAAGACTGGCACGTCTAGGACAAGGGTGTAAAATTTGTTAAAAGGCAAAAACTAGTGTAGCACTCAAAATTTTGAAGCAACGATAAGGTGGACCAATTGAAGAACATAATATAATATATATATATATACATATCATGTAATTATTTAAAAAAATATACACAATAATTATAATAAATAAAATGACAAAAATATCTCTATTTTATAATGTGGTAGTGATAAGTCTACCCTCCTGAGAAAAAAATATCTCTATTTTATATACCACACATCCACAAATATACATATATAAATATACATATATATATATATATATATATACCACATACATACATATATATCTATATATATATAATCACTAAGTATTTACATATAACTACTATATTAGTAATGCATATCCATTCTCTTATTCTCATGGCCACCAACACCTCCAAATACAACATAGACATTCTCATAAACATACATATACATACATATCATACAATTATTATAACATAACATTCTAATAACTATTACGATGGAAAATTGAATCTAAAATGCAATAAAACAAATACGTGGTATATATATATATATATATATGTATGATTATATTCATATATGATTGTATATCTATATATGTATAGATATGTATATATATTTACATATGTGTGTGTTTGCATAGAGAGTGAGTGAGTGTGAGTGAGAATTGGGTTTAGTGAGAAGGGTGTCGGGTAGTAGCTCAACTACATCAGCTAGGGGGACACAGTAGTTCATCAACTGCCACTGCATCAAGAGCAAACAACTGCAGCAAGTGCAGCAAACAACCACAGCTACAACAGAGCAGTCACAACACAGTAAAGAGCAAAGCCAACTGTTGTAACAACTGCATTCAGCAAGAGGAGAATCAGCACTACAGCAATCAACTGCACCATAGCAAGTAGCATCCAGCTGCAGAAACAACAACCTCACCATCAACAGCAACTGTAGCTGCAGTAACAACAATCTCAACAACAACAGCAATTGCAGCTGCAACAACAGCAACCTGCCGAGCAACTGCACAACAACTGCAGCATGCAATTGCAGCACAACAACTATGCAACAACCACAGCTAGCTGCACAGCAGGCAAGAACAGCCAATGCAACAAAGATCCTATAACAGCAAGCCATCAAAGCGCCTGTAGCAGCAAGCAAGAACAATAATGCAATAACAATAGCAATACACAACAACAGCAAAGGCAAAGGCAATAACAAGGGCAGCAATAGGGTAAGATAGTTAGCTTGATGTATAGTTTAGTTAGTGTTATTAATAGTTTAGTTAGCTAGTTACTTTGTTATGTAGTAATATTTATAATATTTATATATACATATTGTTAGACTAGTAGTTAAATATATACTATTGAGTATATATATATATATATATATATATATATATATATATATATTGTGGTTAGTTAGTTGGTAGTTAATATAATATAGTATAAGTAGTTAGTGCATGTTAGTCTATAGTTAAGGTATTGGGTAGTCAAATACATACTAGAATTTGAATTACCTTGTGATACCAAGGTAATGTCAAGGTATTGGTATATACTCAAGGTATTGGGTTTGAGTATCAAGATGGGTGTGTAGGTGGTGAGATACCTCATTGGTTCAAAGCCAAGGTATCCACTTTGCATTAGTTAGCTATGAGTACAATATATATTGTCTTGTATATATATATATATATATATATATATATATATATAGAGAGAGAGAGAGAGAGAATAAGGGAGGTGAGATGGCACCTCACCCTAAAAACAAAGGTGGCGGTGACGTGGCACAATTTCAACCACACAAGCGAGAGGAGGGGGTTAAGTGCAAATTGCCAATTATGAAATGTGTGGTTGAGATTGTGCCACGTCACCGCCACCCTTGTTTTTAGAGTGAGGTGCCATCTCACCTCCCTTATTCTCTCTCTCTCTCTCTCTATATATATATATATATATATGTATTTTCATAACTAAAAACTTGCATATCTTATGATACGGTGCTTTGTTTGAATCATAGTATCTTAGCATAGCTAGTGTGGCCTAGTTACATAGTGTATGGATCTAATATCCTAGAGTTGGACTCTTACAACTTAAAAATAGCTAGTTTGACTAAGGTTGACTAGTTTGACCTATAGTTGACCTAGTTTGACTGTTTTGACTTAGAAATGACTTTATGACCTAGAATTGAACTAGTCTAACTTATTTTCATTCAAAAATCTTGTATTGATGTAATATACCATATATAGGTCTGTGTGACACCAGCTTGGGCATCGAGAGACACACCTTGCTCAGGACCTCAGGCTAGCATATTTTTTTGTTAGTTTTTATTTTATAATAGTATATATATATCTCATATTCTAGAACTGTATACTTGATTCCGACATAATGGTTTCACGGATTGGTAATACATAGATCATGTCTGGAGATGTTATCCCCTATCGGGTTCAGCGGGTACTCTTTTACATGTATTTTATCGTGTGTATTGGGTATTAATTTAGTATATTTTGTGTTCATACACTGCTTTTGTTCAGTGTGCTTATATTCGTGTACACACATTGCTCTTGTTCAGTGTGCTCATATTCGTGTTCATAACGTGTCGTGATTGGATCCATTGGTATTTGTTGGGGATGGGGGAGTAGGAGTTGATTATGTGATCAAAGCTCTAGTGTATTCGTGTATATGTCGATTATATATCACACTTGTAATCGAGTTACCATATTATATTCGTGTTTAACCTAAACCGAACATATAATAAACTTGTACTCTGAGGCACATTAGTTAGATTTCAGTTATTCTTATATATTGAAGATATTCATATTGCTTATTCTTTATTCCAGTACATTTTCTGTTCACTCTAGTTCATTTTATTCATATGTTTAGTCATCTTGTATTCTTTTCTATTATCTATTTTATATGCTCGATTATTTATTTAAAACTGCTTTCAGAGGTATGTACTTCTCTCTAATCCTTACTAGATATATTTTTCCAGATGAATGGCTGATAGTTTATTGTCCTACATTATATGTGTCGCAGGACGGTGTTCCATTAGAGGATACTCCTAAAGTCCAAGAGGACTTTGTTTCAAAGCCTGATGAGGTTTAGTTTATATTTTGGTGGACTTGTATTAGACTGTTATTGAGATTCATGGCATGTATATTATTTTAGACTTATTTATTATATCTTCATTCTTTTCTTCGTTATTTCATTCGTGATTTATCTTCCTTAGTTTGCATTATGATTGAGTATAGTTATATTTGTGAGATACCATATTGTTCCTCCTTTTGGAGTTGAAATGATTGACAGGTACAATATTTATATTGGGTGAGAAGTTTAGATAGTAGAATTGACCCAGACCGCGTTCTACCATCGATGCTGCATCCTAGGCTGGGCGTACCCACGTACTCGTGTCCGAATATCCAGGTGTAGGTCGTAACATATTTTTAGCGGTGGCCCAAGTAGGGCTAGAGTCGCAAGTAGAGCGATATCATAGTGGTGCTCACCTAGAGTACTACTATGTGCCTGCTTTTGGAAATATGATTTAGGTTGAGAGTTTACTCAATCACAACTAGGAAAAACTTCCAAATATTAGTTTGCTATCCTTATCTATTGAGTGTTTACTTAACTTTGAATAAAAAAAAAAATTGTCCTTCATTGATGATATCGTATCTTACTCAATAATGATTCTTTTGTTCCATCTAACTTCAGGATGTCGTCGAAGACGCGTTCCCAGCGCTCAGGTGCCATGTCAGCATGATCAGTCACTTCATCGCCAATGAGGGAAGCACCATCAGACGTTGTTCCAGTAGTTATATTCCAGAAGTCGGCTTTACCCATCCAGGTGGGTGTTTCTGCATCAGCTTTCGGAGGTGCTCCACCTCCGATGTGGAGGGCAGCACCGACAGTTTCAGAGGATCTTCCACCCCCACCATCCATAGTCGATCAGACGCAGATGGTTTCGCTCTTTCAGTAGATGATGGAGGCACAGCAGCCTCAATCACAGGTCATGAGGCAGAGCATTAAGAATGATCACCAGATTATGCTCGCAGCAGTCTCGAGAGCCACCTTTGTCCCACAGACGACACAACCTCAGTTTAACTCACAGGAGTCGAGGCTGGGGACCATCAAAGACTGTAAGAGGATGGGGCCGAAGGACTTTAAAGGCACTGAAGGGATCCTTTATGCTGATGATTGGATAGAAGACATTGAGCGGAACCTACGGCTGGTGCAGATTCCAGAGAGGTTGTTGATAGAGACTGCGGGGTGCATGATGTTCGACATTATGTTGACTTGGTTCAGGATGGACCCCAGGATCTCAGTACCAGGACATACTTGGAAAATTTTCAAAGAGCTCTTTAAGAAAAAGTTCTTTCTAGATGTGGCTCTTACATCTCTAGAGAGCCAGTTCCAGTACCTTATTCAGGGAGGTATGACGGTGGATGAGTATGCGGCAGAGTATTATAGATTAGGCCATTTTGTGGAGGGGCAGAACCCTAGAGGAAGAGCCAGGAAGTTCAGGAATGGCCTGAATAGGGAAGTCAAATCATATACGAATGGAGATGCCACCGCCACTTTCGAGGAGATTTTGAGATAGGCACATTGGACAGAGGATGATCTAAAGCTTGGCTCTAATAGGCTGAGAGACATAGGAGGATCCAATACCAACACAGGTCCAATGAAGCGGCCTTATGTTTAGTAGTAGCACCAGAGGTACTTCTAGCAACCGAGGCACCAGTATCAAGGACCAGCTAGAGCGCCAATATAGTAGATACACCAGATCCAGAGGGCAGCTATTCCTTGTACATTCTGTAAGAAGCAAGGACATGGATGAGATGCATGCAGGATGAGATTGGGCCAGTACTTATTCTATGGATCGGAAGACCATTAATAGAGGGCTTGTCCTAAAGTCCCAACTTGTCCAACTCAGGACGGAGCTCGGGCACAGAGAGCACCCGCGAGACCACCAGCGGGATAGCAGAGAGGACCTCCTCTACCACTAAAACAGCAATAGTTTACTAAGCACTAGGTATAGCAGAGAGGTACCCAGCGACATGGGCAATCTTTTGCTTTGATCGTCAATGAGGAGGATCCAGTCGGTGATGATATCTCAGGTTTAGTCTATCTTTATTCTTTTCCAGCTTATGCTTTATTTGATTTCGGTACTTCACATAGTTTTGTATCTGTATCTTTTGCTCTAAAATATCGTCTTGAGTCTGGACCATTGGCGAGGACTTGCAAGATCACGATCGGGGGTGACATTATCCTGGTCAGTGATGTTTGCAAGGACCGAAGAGTTTTTTGGGAGGCCCAGAGTTGGGCGTATGTCTACTCATAATGCCACTTTTTAGCTACGATATAGTACTCGAGATGGATTGGTTGAGTAGGTATCATGCTAGTATCGATTATTGAGGAGGTAGAGTTTTTTTTTATACACCATGAGAGACAGAGTTTGAGTTCGTCAAAGGAGCAGCAGAGTAGGGCGAAGGAGACTTCTGTGGAGCTTTGGTAGAAGAGCAGGAGCTACTACATCCATTGATTGCAGGGTATATGGATGACTTTTCGAAGGAGTTGGCGGGGTTGCCACCAGACAGAGATATGGAGTTCTCTATATATTTAGTGCCAGGCACATAGCCAATATCATAGTACATCTATAGAGTGAACAACAGTGAACTGGCAGAGTTAAAAAATCAGGTAGATGAATTGCAGGACAAGGTCTTCATAAGCTCCAGTTCATCACCATGGGGTGCTCCGATATTATTTGTACCGAAGAAGGATGGGTCGATACGCACGTGTATCAACTACATAACACTCAACAACCTCACTATCAAGAACAAATATCCGTTGTCACTGATTGACAATTTATTTATCAATTAAGCGGAGCAAAGGTATTCTCGAAGATAGGCTTGAGGTCGGGGCACCACCAGGTGAAAGTAAAGAAGGAAGACATTCCGAAGACAACTTTCAGGACTCGGTTTTGGCAGTTTGAGTTCTTGGCGAAGCCGTTTGGGTTGACCAATGCACCGATAATATTCATGAACCTGATGAATAAGGTATTTCATTAGTACTTGGATTAGTTTGTTGTAGTATTCATTGATGATATATTTATTTATTCGAAGATCCCGGAGGAGCATGAGAAGCACCTAAGGATAGTTCTGGAGACCCTCAGGAAGGAGAAGCTATATGGCAAGCTTTCAAAGTATGAGTTTTTCCTTGATAAGGTTGAATTCAACGGGCATATGATTACATGGGATAGAATCTCAGTAGACCCGAAGAAGATTTCAGCAGTTGAGTCATGGTCTACCCCGAGTTCAGTGGCGGAGATCTGGAGTTTTCTTGGACTGGCAGGATATTATCGGAGATTTGTTTAGGATTTTTCCAGGATTATGGAGCCGATGACTAGACTAACTAGAAAGGACGTAGAGTTCGTCTGGACTGAGATTATTAGTCTGTATTTGAGAAACTGAAGAAGAGGTTGGCTACAGCTCCAATATTGATATTGCCATCAGGTATAAGAGGATTTTCTATATACAGTGATGCATCGGGTAAGGGTTTGGGTTGTGTATTGCAGCAGATTGGAAAGGTAATTACCTATGCTTCCAAGCAATTATGCCCGCATGAGAAGAATTACTATACCCATGACTTGGAATTGGCAGCAGTTATTTTTGCTCTCAAACCGTGGAGGCACTGCATGTATGCAGAGCGAGTAGAGATCTATACAGATCACAAAAGCTTGAAGTATGTTATTACACAAAAAGAGCTTAACATGAGGCACCGGCGGTAGTTGGAGTGGATAAAAGACTTAGATATTTCTTTAGAATACCATCCAGGGAAGGCCAACGTAGTTGTGGATGCCTTGAGCAGGTATCCAGTCACTATGTACTTGACGAGGGATAGACATTTATTGGCCGATCTTGATAGTTTGGGCATTGAGGTATTAGTTTCTGGAGTTGCAGCAAAGATGTGGGGACTTCAGGTGCAGTTAGAGTTGATGGACCAGATCAGAGTCGCACAGTTCGAGGATGAGTCTCTAAGAAGCATCAGAGCACAAGTCCAGATAGGGTTGGCAGAGAACTTCAGCATTGCAGATGATGGATCATTGCGGCACGGTACCAGATTATTTGTGCCGAGGGAAGCATTGTGTAAGGAGATTCTTCAAGAGGCACATCGATCTTAGTAATCTATGTATCCAGGTGCCAACAAGATGTATAGGGACATAAGAGAGAATTTTTGGGGGTATAGTATGAAGCGGAAGGTATCAAGCTTCGTATCAAGATGCTTGGTATGCTAGCAGGTAAAGGCAGAGTGAAAGAGGCCAGGTGGATTGCTTCAGCCTTTACCTATTCTTACAACAACAGCTACCAAGCCAGTATCGAGATATCACCATTTGAGGCATTGTATGGACGAAGATGCCGCACTCCGTTATCATAGGATAATATTGGTGATAGAGCTTTATTGGGACCAGAGATAGTATTCAATGCAGCAGAGAAGGTGAAGATCATCAAGGATAGACTTCGGGTGGCACAGGATAGACAACGACATTGGGCCGATAGCCACCTAAGACCATTGGAGTTAGAGGTATAGATTTTGTTTTTTATTGCTTGTGATTATTTGTTTTGTTAGAGTGCTTAGGTTGTATTTTGTTCAAGGTTGGCGGTCTGGTTTTTTTGAGGATTTCTCCAACACGTGGCACGATTCATTTCGGTAGAGGCGAAAAGCTTAGTCCGCGATTCATCGGACCTTTCAGTATTCTCAAGAGGGTCAGTACAGTCGCCTACAGACTAGACTTACCACCTGCATTAGAGAAAATACACAACATATTTTACGTATTGCTGCTGAGACGGTACATGGCAGATCCAAGTCATATGTTGAATTACTCGGAGATAGAGGTGGACCCTACTCTTAGCTATCCAGAGCAGCCAGTTGAGATTCTGGATCAGAGAGAGAAGGTGCTGAGGAACGAGATGATTCCTTTGGTGCATGTCATGTGGAGGCATCACTCGCCAGGAGAGAGTACTTAGGAGCGAGAGACCGAGATGCGCGAGCGATACCATATTTATTTGAGCCGGGAGGTATAATTATTTCTTGTATTGTATTGATTGCTTTTGGTAGTTTATTTTTTCCTTAAATTTGAGGAATTTTTTTTAAGGTGGGTAAGATTATCACCCTCACTTTTTCAACTAAGGGTAGTTTGGTGATTTGGCATGGATAATTATATTTTTAGGATTATTATATTAAATATTGTGCATGTTATAAATATTAATTATTGTATTATTTATTTATTATTGATGTTAGATTTATTTTGGCTTATGTAGTGAACCTAACTAGTTTAGTTTAGATCCATGGACCAACATTTGATTCTAGTTAGAATTGAGCCCAATAGTAAGCCCATTCATTAGGAGAAAAAATTAATTAATGAAACCAATTATACTAGAACCTTCCCTCCCGAATTATTTCTTCATAACAAGCCCCAAGATATATTTTGGCCTTTATATAGTGGCTTGCAGGAGGGGCAAGGGGCCGGCCACCATAAGGAGGGGAGAGACTCTCTCTCTTCTAATTTGTCATTCCAAATCTAGATCTAGGATTTTCTTTATTCGAAATTCTTCATTTCCACACAAATTCCTACTCAAATTTCTTTCCAATTCTTTTCCTATTCTTTACTGGAGGCTATTAGAACAAGGATCTACAAGGAGGAAGCAAGGATCTTCAAGGAGGAGCAAGGATCTACAAGTTGGAGGCAACTTTCACTCAATTTGGGAACATCATTAGAAATCCATCTTCCAATAGGTACAATTCAATTTTTTCTTTCTAATTAGACTCTAAATCTGTAATTTAATCATAAGGAACCATCCCATATGCTAAGGCTAACCATTTAAATTGGAATTAGGATCATAGGAGACCTATGGAGAAAGTTATTTGGTATTTTGAGATTGACAGATCTTGTGTTTGTCAATAGGTCAATTATACCAAATTGACATGTATTTGATTGTGTGTGACTATTGTCATATCCAAAATTAGATACGTGTAGGCTGTATCCCGATAATTTGGTGATACGGGTTGATTTAGTAGTTTTTCTTCCGCCACGGGGGTTTCAACATGTCTCATTTTGACACGGACACGTAGTTGAGTAGTTAACTCTTCGTATTGGTCTTAGTTATGATTTTAGACTTGCTCGTGTCCTTTGTGTGATAGAGTCGTATCGTAAGCGTATCATATAATGACTGTCCACTTATTTGTTTTATTGAATTTTAGATTCAATTTGCCATAGTAGTAGTTATTAGAATGTTATATTATAATAATTGTATGATTTATATGTATATATATGTTTGTGAAAATGTCTATGTTGTATTTTGTGGTGTTGGTTGCCATGAGAATAATAGAATGGATATGCATTACTAGAATAGTAGTTATATGTAAATACTTTGTGATTATATATATAGATATATATGTATGTATGTGGTATATATATATATATATATATTATATTCATATATGATTGTATATCTATATATGAATAAATATGTATATATATTTACATATGTGTGTGTGTGCATAGTGAGTTAGTGAGTGAGTGTGAGTTAGAGTTGTGTTCAGTGAGAAGGGTGTCGGGCAGTAGCTCAACTACTGCAGCTAGAGGGACACAGTGGTTCAGCAACTGCCACTACATCAAGAGCAACCAACTGCAGCAAGTGCAGCAAACAACCACAGCTGCAACAGAGCAGTCACAACACAACAAAGAGCAAAGCCAACTGCAGCAAACAATTGCAGCACAAGAAGTAGCATCCAGCTGCAGCAACAATAACCTCAGCATCAACAGCAATTGCAGCTGCAGCAACGACAACCTCAGCAACAATAGCAACTGCAGTTGCAGCAACAGCAACTTGCAGAGCAACTGCAGAGCTACTGTATCATGCAACTACAACACAGCAACTGTGCAGCAACCATAGCTAGCTGCAAAACAAACAAAAGCAGCCAATGAAGCAAAGAGCCAACAACTACAATCCATCAAAGAGGTTGCAGCAGCAAGCAAGAACAACAATACAGCAATATCAGCAATGCACAATAACAGCAAAGGCAATAGCAGGGGCAGCAGCAAGGTAAGGTAGTTAGCTTGATGTATAGTTTAGTTAGTATTATTAATAGTTTAGTTAGCTAGTTACTTTGTTATGTAGTTATATATATATATATAGTGGTAAGTTAGTAGGTAGTTAGTATAGTATAGTATAGTATAAGTAGTTAATGCATGTTAGTTTATAGTTAAGGTATTGGGTAGTCAATTACATACTAGAATTTGAATTACTTTGTGATACCAAGGTATTGGTTGATACTCAAGGTGTCACGACCCGCACCCGGTTTAGGGGCACGAGAGCGTGGGTACGTCCAGCCTACGCCGCAGCATCGGCGGTAGAACGCTGTCTAGGTCGAGTATTATCTAAACAATCTCACGCTAGTATCCAACTCCATAAGGAGACTCGGATAATACTATAAAATATTTTCCAACATACTCAATCACAACTACGGCACGATAGGAATTTGAAGAAACAAAAGAGTACAACACAAGACTAATGATAAGACAATCATACCTGTAATCAGTAACAACCAATCTCCAAGTGTCAGAACAAGTCCACTAAGGTCACAGTCTGGAAAAATATTTTCCAGTCAGGAAGGAGCAAAGTACATCTCTAAATAGCAGTTCTATATAAATGACATAAACTATGTAGCAGTTCTAGATGGAAACATACCAGATGCATGTATAAGTACGAGGAATGTACAATGAGAGAAGTACTGGAAATACTGTAAGTAATGCAGGAAAAGAAACAATATGTCCATGAGCAAGAATTCTATGACTAAGTGTGTGAGTACTAGCTTTAACATGTGATCGGCTTGGGAACTTGATCAGGCTAGTTACATGTGATTAGCTATGGTTCATATAAAGTCAGGCTAACCGTTGGTTAGCTATGGTTCATATAAAGTCAGGCTAACCGTTGGTTAGCTATGGTGCATGTAGAGATCAGGCTAATCACACGTAACAGCTATGGAGCATATAAATGGTCAGGCCGCACCCGACGTGAGATATGGGGTGAGCTATGGTACATATAAAGTTGGGTATGATCACATATCTACACTAAAGTACTCCCCAAACCCCCGACTGGTATAGTAGATCCAATCATGGTACGCTATGGCACAGGATTCCCTAGGAAGGTAGCAAATCTCCCCGGGAATTAGTGTCTGTACATGCACAAGATATCAAGAAAACAAGTCTCGTACAAGCTACACCATGAATAAGGAATAACATCTCATGACGAGATCCGTGTATACCAATCCGTGTAACCATCGTGTCAAGATCATGGATATTTACACTAGATACAGTGAACATAGGAGATATCATAAATTAGAAACTAATCAGAGAATGTACTCGCCTTTGGTCCTTAGCTGGTGAATACCGAGGTCCTGTTCCAGAGTGTCCCCTGGGTAAACCAACAGTCCTATAAACATATCACAAGCAAAACCACATTTGCATCAGGTGCTACACTAACACATCACAAATACATGAACTCAGGGCTCTGCCAGGCATGGCTCTAGTCAACTAGGGTCATCTAGTAGGGATACGTATATAATACACATTACACTTATTATACTTACAATATTTATACATGCACCAATTTAATGTATTTACAATATATATATATATATGCCCTTTAAATACATATCTGATTTATACTAGTTGAACCATACGTATACTCATATATATGCAAAACACTGTTTAAATGTACATATATTTTGTTAACATCATTTTAGAATATACTAATATTAATTTACCAATTCAAATTTATACTATATATATATATGTACAGATGCCAATTAATTCATATATAAAAATACGTTTTATTACACTTATACTACATGAAATTATACCGATTAAATATATGTATCATTATACCAAAATATACATATATACATATATATGTATACCAAAATAATTATATACATAAACTAAAAATATATATATACATATATACCAAATCAATTACATACCCTGGAATGCGTATTTACGTATATAAATCGTTTTGAAATTATTTTGAACAATAATTTCAAATAAAAGTTTATTTATAAAAACTAGAATTTATGTAAAAGCCATCATATTTATATATCTCTAGTTATTTCAGTTACCAGTCCAAATAACCAATTTATCTTATTTTTATTATTAAAACTATATTTTTAATAATAATATAACCCCAAGATTTATTATATTTAACATAATAAAAAAAACCTTTTAATTATAACTAAATAAACTAATTACACAAAATTAGCTAATTACATATACTAAACTAATTACATTAATTTACTAGACTAATTATATTAATTAAACTAGTTATAAATTAACTAAACAAATTTTTAATTTACTAAACTAATTAACTAATTAACTAATTAATCATTAACTAAACTAATTTAATTTAACTAAATGATTAATTAAACTAATTACTAATTATATACAACTTTAACTAATTTATACTCAAAATCCTCAGCAGCTGAACGAAGAAAGGGGAAAGAAGGAGAGAGGACTCACGGCGGGGGTTTTCTCCGGCGAGGTCGGGCCGGCAGGGCGTCGGCGGTGGTCCTGAAGCGACGGCGGCGGGCGCTCGATTTGAGGAGGCGGCGCTCGGCTCTCGAGGAGATCCGGGGCGGCGGCAGATCTAGGTTCCGAGGAGGCGGCGGCAGCGGTCTCGACGACGGGTCGTCGTCGTCGTTCGTCTCGGGCGGCGGCGGGCCTTCGACTCAGCGGCGGTGGGAAGTCGACTCGGCGGAGGCTGGATCTGCAGCGGCGGCGACGCTCGGCCCGAGGCGGTGCTCTGATCGAGGAGGCGGCGCTCGGATCGAGGGGGCGACGGCTCCGAGGCGGCTGCGACTGCGGTCTCGACTTCAGCGGCGGAGATCTCGGCGGATTTGGCTCCGTCCGGCCGAAGGTCGGCTGGGTTCGACGACGTGGAGGGGAGTCGTGTGTCGGGGTGGATCGGAGGCGGGGATCCCAGTCGCCGGCGGCGGTTCTTCTCGGCAGTGGCGGGTCTCGGGAGCAGCGGAAGGGGATCTCTGCGGATCTGGGCGGCCACGGCGATCGCCGGAGTTAGGTTAGGGTTAGGTTTCTGCGAGTCGTGTCTGTGGATCGTGTCCGGGGCAGGACACGATGGGTTGCTGAACTGTGAGGGACGTGTCCGGGTGTGTCGGACACAAAAATCTGATTGTAATATTGTAATAACTGGACACAGAAAAATGAATGGATACTGTGGGACACCCGGGGTCGGACCCGAGGCCATCACGGCTGACACGGTGATGCTGGACACACGGACACGAGCACACAAGAATGGTGGTGGCTTGGCTGGAGGGAATTTGTGGAGGCTAGCCAATGAATTGAAGATTAGGGTTTCTAGGGAGTTGTGATGATGAGAACTTAAATAGGGAGAAGGGTGTGGGATAAAGGGTTGCGGGTTGGCCCAATAAGGAATGGCCCAGAATTAAATATAAAAAGGGTTTCTCATGTGGGAAAAATGAGGGTGTGGGCTAGTTAATAGGAAATGGAAATTTGTAAAAATAAAAAAAATAAAAATAAAGATTATATTTTCAGAAATATTTTTAGGAAAGCTAGCAAATTTCCAATTTGCTACTAATTAATACATTTTGCAAAATCTTAGAAAGTATGACATTTATTTATTTACTATCCCAAAAAATCTATTTTATTTTATCAACTAGTCTTTTAAATAAATGTTTAGTTAAAACAATAATTTTATGATTCAAGCCAATAAATATTTGAAACTAGAAATATATATATTATTATTTATTTATTTATTTTGTAATACATCGTCATTTAGGAAAAATAATTTTTTATAAAGATTTTTAAATTACCTTCTAAAATCAAATAAAAATTTTCAAGGAGAATTATTTTATAAAACTTGATATTTTAAAATAAATTAAAATTTAATTATTTTGGAAATTGGAAATCGGAGGTTACAAGTCTATCCACCTTAGAAAAATTTCGTCCTCGAAATTTTAGGGATGACTAGGATAGAAAAACATTTGTTGTTCATAATGATGAATATATCATTGAAGAAAATATTTCTATGAGGAAAATATTTACCAAACAGAAGGAAACATGAAGAAAAGAAAATATGGTTTAAGACAGGAATAACTTGAAGGAATCATGGCTCGGCCTTGAATCCTCTAGAAAGTTTTAGGTTTTGGAAAGTAGACACGATCACAAAACAGATAATTGGAATAATGCACGTTACCTTTTCAAAGTAACTAAACCAAGGAAGACCCAGTATAATGAATGATATCGACATGAAAGTTATAGCTAATTCGAAAGATACGGTCGACAATTTGATTTAAGAAACTTAAATACATCCTTCAGAATGTAATCAAGAGACATCCAATCGCCTTTCTTAATTTCTAGGAAAAATAGTCTTTACTACCACCTGAAAATAATCCTTCCTTTTTATCCTCGTTCATTTTACTTTTCTCAATCTTGTGATTCATCATTAACTAATTCTATAAAAGTTTTAAATTCCACAAACTTTATTAAATCTTAGAATTTCCGAATCAAAATTTATTACCTGCCCAAAATCCTTATCATCAAATTCGAGTTTGTTTATGTTAACATCAACTATACCTCGATTATTTTCTTCGATTTCAAATGTTACTGTCATGGTCAAGATTTTAATTTAAATCACAACCTCAATATACCATGATCTTACCTTACGACCTTCAATTATATGATCCCATAATCAATTATATTATAATCTTCTTTACCATGAGCTTCATTTCATTTCATATTTCTTTATCCGTATGTATAATATTTCCGAATTTGAACTAATATTTTTTTTTCATCCTCTGAATTTATTATCCCAATGAAAAAATTTACTACTCAATCCTCAATATTTTAATTGAATTCCAGTCGTATCATAATCTCCTCAAATTTTGAGTAAATAACTAAATACAAAATTTACTATCCAATCCTTTTAATTGAAATCCAATCAATGCATATTTATAAAACTTAAAAATCTGCATCCCAAAATTTAACTTTAAACACTCATCAATCATCTAACTCAAATTCAATTGATGCTTATTCCAATCTAACTCCTCATCCCAAGAATTTAATTTGACACTATTCCATTTACGATTTTATTTCCTGCTTTTCTTTTTCCTCAAATACTCAACGATGCGATGCTTCCAGTATCTTCAATAAAATTTCTATCTTGCAATCAAATAGATAAAATGATAATCTCTCAAATTTCTCAAATTTTTAATAATCAATTCAATCATATCAAGACCTCCTTAAAATTAATAAATCCTCAAATTTTTGGCTCTGTGAATTTCTTAATTCTCCCTTTAAGTAAATGTTTGTCCTCGAATTTCAATCATACCTCGATTTTCATAAAATCAATGATCCATCAATTCCGTTATAACAACCCCTAAATTCTTTATTTAATTCAATGCTCATCCACAAATTTAATCCTCTTGTCTCTTTTTGTCAGTCATAACCTCGTCATAGATCTTTACTACAGTTAAATCCTCAACAATCAAGTCTAAGAGAATTCTACCTACAACCATACAACATGCAACCTAAGGGAAATATGTATGATCATGGTGTCTCTTGTCATGGTATTGCAGTCTCTGTATCAGGGGTACTACTAACTACATTATAACAAGAACTCATGCATCCAGCTACGGTACTAAGGTATCAATCAATCAGAAGACAACAAGAACATGAGGAAAGAAAAGAAAGAACCTGCTTAATATATACTTGCACTATCTTCTAACAAACACTTAACTCTAGCACACTAACAATTTCCTATTCATGTACATTGGTACCCATATCAACTAATCATATATTAATATTCATACCTCTCATCTACAAAAAATTAATCCTCAAAATAATCGTCAAGGTTTAACTTCCCGATCAACTTAAAATAAAATGCATATACCTCCTCAAAATTAGATACTTCACATCGAAATAAAATTTAATCACTTCTAAAATCTTTGTAGCCTTAACTATGTTTAGTGAATCAAATTTTAAATCCTCAATATTTTAATTACATAAAATCTCAACTCCTTAAAAATTCTAAAAATTTAAAATTTATTTCCACCTTTTAATTTATAACTCCTCAATGTACATATCAGTGCTCACGGTCTCTGATACTCAAGGTGCACTCAATACCTCTATTGTCTAGAACTGTGTACTAAATTTGTACTGCCCGAATCACTTGCACTATTACCTCCAATGATCAAAGTTACCATCAACTGTGTTTTCTTTCATAATTTCAATTTATGTCAACTGGTATATCATCTAATTATTATCACACCGAGTGCTTACTGTTATTAGCACCATTTTCAATAATCTTTGATATAGAATCATCGGCACTCTTGGTATTATATCACTAGCTGCATTAATGGATTATCTCATCAAGCTCATTAGACTCATGATCACCTGTATCCTCTATAACACTCATGTTTCTTTACTCTCATGGGTATGTGTATGGTTCCTCATCTCGATGGTTGTATATGTATTTCCTTCAATCCTTTAAAGCCTATTAAACTAATCCGTGATACGCTTCACAACTTCCATTACAAATCCTGATATTTCTCTACTTATGACATCTCATTAAACCCTTTATACATATACATTTCTTTACCTTTAATATTTCCGATATCAATCATCAAATTGGACATCATGCTCCATAAATCCTTAACACAATTTTCGGATACTTAATCGTTTACATAGATCACTCAATTACATAATCATGATTATCCAGGACGGGTAATTGGCTCTGATACTAACTCTGAGAACTATCACTGATACTCTATACTCTCCTTAACTCTTAGTCTCTAATGACACTACTCCTAGAATCATTGGTACAAGGTACTATGCTAAGGGCTAACTCTAGATTAAAGCCTACTGCTCACATGTCCAACTAAGAAACACTTGCAACTCACTAGCAACACAGTCAAAACTAATACAAGACACAAACAAAATTACAAGCCACTAATCACCATGCTTAACAAGAAATCCTCAAGGAATAGGAGCTCAAAGACTGAATTGAGGACAGAAGATATCTTTACTGCTAGTAAAGAAAGAAGTGGTGGAACAAAGTCCGGGAATAACAGAAATAGATAAGTCTTGAGATGATATTTTAAGAACCAATTTAGGATACAACCTGATAATCATACACGTCTGTCTGAAATCATGACACTCAGAATCCTCGCCACGCCAGTAAGCATAGATGTGATAAACGATAGGTTTCGTAACTAAGGTATGCACTCTATAATCATGTCGTCTAGAATCTTTGCCACGCCAACCGGTATGGCTGCGAAAGACTCTAAGCTTCATAACTATAGTATGTACATCCAAGTCAGGTCCCTACGTTCTCGTCACCACAGCTAATATGGCTGCGATAAATTCTAGGTTCCATAACCAAAGTAGACATTTTACCTTCCTCACTGTCCTCATCAATATATGTCATCAGATGATACCATAAATTCTAGTCCGTAAAAATTCATCTCAAGTTGAAATCAACTCAACAACGATACCAAGAATTAAAGTTAACAACTGGTCAACAAGAATCAATCTCAACAATGATATCAAGAATTTAATTTAATAAATGCTCAACAAGAATCAAGTTCAGTGATAACAAGTGAGAGCGGACGAAAACAAGGAAAGAAGATTTAAATTGGGAATTATAACAAGATTCTCAAGGGGTCGTCCCAGGAATCTCTCAAGAGTTTGTGATTGAGTATCCTCTCTCATCCTAGTATCCTATGTCCTATATCCTATCACAGGCACGCAGTAGTATAACAAGGATGCCACACTACTACGACATCGCACAACTCGCGAAGTCTGACCTGCATGGGCCACCACTAAAAACGTGTCACGACCCGCACCCGGTTTAGGGGCACGAGAGCGTGGGTACGTCCAGCCTACGCCGCAGCATCGGCGGTAGAACGCTGTCTAGGTCGAGTATTATCTAAACAATCTCACGCTAGTATCCAACTCCATAAGGAGACTCGGATAATACTATAAAATATTTTCCAACATACTCAATCACAACTACGGCACGATAGGAATTTGAAGAAACAAAAGAGTACAACACAAGACTAATGATAAGACAATCATACCTGTAATCAGTAACAACCAATCTCCAAGTGTCAGAACAAGTCCACTAAGGTCACAGTCTGGAAAAATATTTTCCGGTCAGGAAGGAGCAAAGTACATCTCTAAATAGCAGTTCTATATAAATGACATAAACTATGTAGCAGTTCTAGATGGAAACATACCAGATGCATGTATAAGTACGAGGAATGTACAATGAGAGAAGTACTGGAAATACTGTAAGTAATGCAGGAAAAGAAACAATATGTCCATGAGCAAGAATTCTATGACTAAGTGTGTGAGTACTAGCTTTAACATGTGATCGGCTTGGGAACTTGATCAGGCTAGTTACATGTGATTAGCTATGGTTCATATAAAGTCAGGCTAACCGTTGGTTAGCTATGGTTCATATAAAGTCAGGCTAACCGTTGGTTAGCTATGGTGCATGTAGAGATCAGGCTAATCACACGTAACAGCTATGGAGCATATAAATGGTCAGGCCGCACCCGACGTGAGATGTGGGGTGAGCTATGGTACATATAAAGTTGGGTATGATCACATATCTACACTAAAGTACTCCCCAAACCCCCGACTGGTATAGTAGATCCAATCATGGTACGCTATGGCACAGGATTCCCTAGGAAGGTAGCAAATCTCCCCGGGAATTAGTGTCTGTACATGCACAAGATATCAAGGAAACAAGTCTCGTACAAGCTACACCATGAATAAGGAATAACATCTCATGACGAGATCCGTGTATACCAATCCGTGTAACCATCGTGTCAAGATCATGGATATTTACACTAGATACAGTGAACATAGGAGATATCATAAATTAGAAACTAATCAGAGAATGTACTCGCCTTTGGTCCTTAGCTGGTGAATACCGAGGTCCTGTTCCAGAGTGTCCCCTGGGTAAACCAACAGTCCTATAAACATATCACAAGCAAAACCACATTTGCATCAGGTGCTACACTAACACATCACAAATACATGAACTCAGGGCTCTGCCAGGCATGGCTCTAGTCAACTAGGGTCATCTAGTAGGGATACGTATATAATACACATTACACTTATTATACTTACAATATTTATACATGCACCAATTTAATGTATTTACAATATATATATATATATGCCCTTTAAATACATATCTGATTTATACTAGTTGAACCATACGTATACTCATATATATGCAAAACACTATTTAAATGTACATATATTTTGTTAACATCATTTTAGAATATACTAATATTAATTTACCAATTCAAATTTATACTATATATATATATGTACAGATGCCAATTAATTCATATATAAAAATACGTTTTATTACACTTATACTACATGAAATTATACCGATTAAATATATGTATCATTATACCAAAATATACATATATACATATATATGTATACCAAAATAATTATATACATAAACTAAAAATATATATATACATATATACCAAATCAATTACATACCCTGGAATGCGTATTTACGTATATAAATCGTTTTGAAATTATTTTGAACAATAATTTCAAATAAAAGTTTATTTATAAAAACTAAAATTTATGTAAAAGCCATCATATTTATATATCTCTAGTTATTTCAGTTACCAGTCCAAATAACCAATTTATCTTATTTTTATTATTAAAACTATATTTTTAATAATAATATAACCCCAAGATTTATTATATTTAACATAATAAAAAAAACCTTTTAATTATAACTAAATAAACTAATTACACAAAATTAGCTAATTACATATACTAAACTAATTACATTAATTTACTAGACTAATTATATTAATTAAACTAGTTATAAATTAACTAAACAAATTTTTAATTTACTAAACTAATTAACTAATTAACTAATTAATCATTAACTAAACTAATTTAATTTAACTAAATGATTAATTAAACTAATTACTAATTATATACAACTTTAACTAATTTATACTCAAAATCCTCAGCAGCTGAACGAAGAAAGGGGAAAGAAGGAGAGAGGACTCACGGCGGGGGTTTTCTCCGGCGAGGTCGGGCCGGCAGGGCGTCGGCGGTGGTCCTGAAGCGACGGCGGCGGGCGCTCGATTTGAGGAGGCGGCGCTCGGCTCTCGAGGAGATCCGGGGCGGCGGCAGATCTAGGTTCCGAGGAGGCGGCGGCAGCGGTCTCGACGACGGGTCGTCGTCGTCGTTCGTCTCGGGCGGCGGCGGGCCTTCGACTCAGCGGCGGTGGGAAGTCGACTCGGCGGAGGCTGGATCTGCAGCGGCGGCGATGCTCGGCCCGAGGCGGCGCTCTGATCGAGGAGGCGGCGCTCGGATCGAGGGGGCGACGGCTCCGAGGCGGCTGCGACTGCGGTCTCGACTTCAGCGGCGGAGATCTCGGCGGATTTGGCTCCGTCCGGCCGAAGGTCGGCTGGGTTCGACGATGTGGAGGGGAGTCGTGTGTCGGGGTGGATCGGAGGCGGGGATCCCAGTCGCCGGCGGCGGTTCTTCTCGGCAGTGGCGGGTCTCGGGAGCAGCGGAAGGGGATCTCTGCGGATCTGGGCGGCCACGGCGATCGCCGGAGTTAGGTTAGGGTTAGGTTTCTGCGAGTCGTGTCTGTGGATCGTGTCCGGGGCAGGACACGATGGGTTGCTGAACCGTGAGGGACGTATCCGGGTGTGTCGGACACAAAAATCTGATTGTAATATTGTAATAACTGGACACAGAAAAATGAATGGATACTGTGGGACACCCGGGGTCGGACCCGAGGCCATCACGGCTGACACGGTGATGCTGGACACACGGACACGAGCACACAAGAATGGTGGTGGCTTGGCTGGAGGGAATTTGTGGAGGCTAGCCAATGAATTGAAGATTAGGGTTTCTAGGGAGTTGTGATGATGAGAACTTAAATAGGGAGAAGGGTGTGGGATAAAGGGTTGCGGGTTGGCCCAATAAGGAATGGCCCAGAATTAAATATAAAAAGGGTTTCTCATGTGGGAAAAATGAGGGTGTGGGCTAGTTAATAGGAAATGGAAATTTGTAAAAATAAAAAAAATAAAAATAAAGATTATATTTTCAGAAATATTTTTAGGAAAGCTAGCAAATTTCCAATTTGCTACTAATTAATACATTTTGCAAAATCTTAGAAAGTATGACATTTATTTATTTACTATCCCAAAAAATCTATTTTATTTTATCAACTAGTCTTTTAAATAAATGTTTAGTTAAAACAATAATTTTATGATTCAAGCCAATAAATATTTGAAACTAGAAATATATATATTATTATTTATTTATTTATTTTGTAATACATCGTCATTTAGGAAAAATGATTTTTTATAAAGATTTTTAAATTACCTTCTAAAATCAAATAAAAATTTTCAAGGAGAATTATTTTATAAAACTTGATATTTTAAAATAAATTAAAATTTAATTATTTTGGAAATTGGAAATCGGAGGTTACACAAGGTATTGGTTGATACTCAAGGTATTGGGTTTGAGTATCAAGATGGGTGTGTAGGTGGTGAGATACCGTATTGGTTGTATTAGTTAGCTAAGAGTACTATATATATATATATATATATATATATATATATATATATATATATATATATATATATATATATATATATATATATATTAGTATTTTCATATCTAAAAACATGCGTATCTTACGATACGGTACTTTGTTTGTATCCTAGTATCTTAGCATAGCTAGTGTGGCCTAGTTACATATTGTATGGACCTAATATCCTAGAGTTGGACTCTTACAACTTATAAATAGCTAGTTTGACCAATGTTGACTAGTTTGACCTAGAGTTGATCTAGTTTGACTATTTTGACTTAGAAATGAATTTAAGAACTAGAATTGAACTAGTCTAACTTATTTTTCTTTCAAAACCTTGTATTGATGCAATATATCATATATTAGTCTGTGTTATACCAGTTTGGGCATTGAGAGACACACCTTGCTCAGGACCTCAGGCGAGTACATTTTTCTGTTAGTTTTTCTTTTATAATAGTGCATATATCTCATTTTCTAGAACTTTATACTTGATTATGAAACAGTGATTTCACGGACTGTTACTACATAGATCCGGTCAGAAGATGTTATCCCCTACCGTGTTTAGCGGGTACTCCTTCATATGTATTTCATCGTATGTATTGGGTATTGATTTATTATATTTCGTATTCATACACTGCTCGTGTTTAGTATGCTTATATTCGTGTACACACACTGCTCGTGTTCTGTGTGCCCATATTCGTGTTCGTAATATGTCATGATTGGATCCATTGGTATTGGTTGGGGATGGGTGAGTAGGAGTTGATTATGTGATCAAAGCCCCAGTGTATTCGTGTACATATCGATTATATACCATACTTGTAATCGAGTTACCATATTGTATTCATGTTTAACCTAAACCGATCACATAACGAACTTGTATTCTGAGGCACATTAGTTAGATATAGTTATTCCTTTATATTGTAGATATTCATATTGCTTGTTCTTCATTCCAGTACATTATCTGTTCACTCTAGTTTATTTCATTCAAATGTTTAGTCATCTTGTATTCTTTTCTATTATTTGTTTTATATGCTCGATTATGTATTTAAAACTGCTTTCAGAGGTATATACTTCGCTCCAATCCTGACTGGATATATTTTTCCAGATGATTGGCTGATAGATCAGTGTCCTACATTCTATGGGCCGCAGGACGATATTCCATTAAAGGATACCCCTATAGACTAGTAGAACTTAGTTCAAGAGCCTGAGGAGGTTTAGTTTATATTTTGGTCGACTTATATTAGACTGTTATTGAGATTCATAGCATGTATATTATTTCAGACTTGTGGATTGTATCTTCATTCTTTTCTTCATTATTCCATTCGTGCTTTATCTTCCTTAGTTTGCATAGTGATTGAGTATAGTTATATTTATGAGATACCATATTGTTCCTCCTTTTGGAGTTGAGATGATTGACAGGTACCATATTTATATTGGGTAAGATGTTTAGATAGTAGAATTAACCCAGACTATGTTCTACCGCTGATATTGTAGTATAGGCTGAGCGTACCTATATACTCGTACCCGAATATACTGTTACGGGCCATAACACATTTTTAGTGGTGTCCCATGCAGGTCTAGAGTCGAAAGTAGAGCGATATCGTAGTGGTGCCCACCTAGAGTACTACTACGACCCTACTTTAGGAAATATGATTTAGGCTGAGAGTTTACTCATTCACAACTAGAAACACTTCCAAATATCAGTTTGCAATCCTTATCTATTGATTGTTTCCTTTACTTTGAATAAAAAAAATTTTGTCCTTCATTGATGATATCGTATCTTTACTTAATAATGATTTCTTTGTTCCATCTATCTTCAGGATATCGCCGAAGACGCGTTCCCAGCGCTCAGGTGCCATATCCGCACGGTCAGTCACTTTATCGCCTATGACAATAGTACCATCAGATGCTGTTCCAGCAGCTACATTCCAGAGATTGGCTTCACCGATCCAGGTAGGCATTTCTGTAACAGCCTTCGGAGTTGCTCTACCTCTAGTGCGAAGGGCAGCGCCGACAGTTTCAGGGGATCTTCCACCACCACCATCCGCAGTCGATCAAACATAGATGTTCGTGCTCTTTCAGCAAATAATGGAGTCACAGCAGCGTCAGTCAGAGGTCATGAGGCAGAGCATTGAGAATGCTCCCCAGATTATGCTCGCAACAGTCGAAAGAGCCGCCTTAGTCTAGCCACAGATGGTACCACCTCAGTTTATTCCATAACAGCCAAGGCCGGGGACCATCATAGACTTTAAGAGGATGAGGACGAAGGACTTTAAAGGCACTAAAGAGATCCTTTATGCTAATGATTGGATAGAAGACATTGAGCGAAACCTGCAGCTGACGTAGATTCCAGAGAGGTTGCAGATAGAGGCCGCGGGGTGCATGATGTTCGATATTGTGTTGACTTGGTTCAGGACGAACCCCAGGATCTCAGTACCAGGACTTACATGGAAAACTTTCAAAGATCTCTTCAAGAAAAAGTTCTTTCCAGATATGGCTCTGATATCTCTAGAGAGCCAGTTCCAGTACCTTATTCAGGAAGGTATGACGGTAGATGAGTATACAGAGGAGTATTGTAGATTAGGCCATTTTGTGGAGGGGCAGAACCCTAGAGGAAGAGCCAAGAAATTCAGGAAGGGCCTGAACATGAAAGTCAAATCACATAGAAACGGAGATCTCACTGCTACTTTTGAGGAGATTCTGAGATAGGCACAGCAGGCAGAGGATGATCTAGAGCTTGGCTCTATGAGGCTGAGAGACACAAGAGGATCCAATACCAATACGGATCCAATGAAGGGCCTTATTTTTAGCAATAGCACTATAGGCACTTCCAGCTGCCGAGGCAGTAGTATCATGGACCAGCTAGAGCGCCGTTACAATAGATACTCTGGATCCAGAGGGCAGCTATTCCTTGCACTTTCTATATGAAATAAGGACATGGATGGGATGCATGCAGGATGAGATTAGGCCAGTGCTTATTTTACGGATCAAGAGACCATCAGTTGAGGGCTTATCCTAAAGTCCCAACTCGTCCAGCTCAGGGCGGAGCACAGGAATAGAGAGCACCCGCGAGACCACCAGTGGGACAACAGAGAGGACCTCCTCTACCACCACAATAGCAGCTGTTTGCTCAGTACTAGCAGCAGAGAGGTGTCCAGTTACAGGGGCAAGCTTTTTTTTTGACCGTCGAGGAGGAGTGTCACTACCACATTTCCAGATAAGGGCATTTATATAATTTCACTATTTTGAATAATTATGTGTTTAATTAATCTGCTGAGTTTTTAAAACTATTTATATGTTGTTAGTTGTGCTTGGTTTAGCTCAAACCCTAGAACTCATTATGACTAAACTAAATTTGAAAACCCAATTTTAGAGAAACCCTAGAATTCAAATTTTAGGGTGGAACCTCAAACCCTAGAAGGACTAAACCTGAGTTATTGAGTTCTACATGACCTAACCTGGGGGTTTAACCTAAAACTATGCATTAGAAACCCTAACCTAGTTTTAATATAAAAGGGAACCCTCTTTTCCTTCATGAAGAAATAAACCCTAGCCTCCATAAGAAAAACTACTTGTTCTCCACCCCAAATTCGAGATCAAACCCTAGGATTCCATCCTCCTCCTCCAAAGCAAAGGGAAGCAAGGAGCTTGGGTCAAGGAACCTTGGGGAAGAAGAACTTTCATAGGAAAACCATCTCCCTATAGGTAAAACCCTATTTTTATTCAATTATATTCTATTTTCTGTTGATTATTGCCCATTAGGAAACCCCTTGTTGTATGGATCTCAATTTCGTAGGTCCTACATGAAGACCTTGGAGAAATTAGGGTTTTGGGTGACCTACATTGGATTTCCCCCAATTTCATGAACCCTAACCCTAGGGGTTTATATGTAGATAGATTTCCTCATTTGCATATAGATATGATTTCGATTTAGGGTTTTAGTTTTGGGTATTCATGGGATCTTAATGTGAAAACCGATTTCAGCCCCTAGGTGTTTGTAGAAATGCCCTTAAGAATTTACCTATCTAATTTATTCTAATACTGCATGTTAATATATATATATATACACTTATATATTTGCATATGTTTGAGAATGGGTTGTGTGATTTGGGGAAAAAGTGAACTGTATGGGATTCCACTGTGAATTCCTGTACACAGTCGGGGTCATTGTCTGCTGTGTGTTTTAGTGCAATGTGGGTTTTAGTGTGATACTGTATATACCAGTGTAGAGTGTATCCTTGTATCAGTGTGTTATAGCTGGGTATGGGTATGAGTAATTCAGACTGTGTAGTGGCTTGATTCAGTATACCTGATTCTGTGAGAATACTGTATGTATGTACCTATCTATGTATGTGTAGCAGTGTGTTGTGTAGGTCTGTGCCAATAATGTTTTTCAGGTCCTACTTAACTGTGTGAGTTCCTGAATTCTTTGTGTACCCAGATCAGGGAGTGCACATGTGTACACATGTGTGTGTGTCCCTGTGATAAACATCAGTGTCTAAACCTGTGTTTAAACCTGTGTCTCAGTTAGTAATACCTATGTATCTGTGTGTAATTGTTGTGTGAGTGAGTGAGGAAATTCCCAGATTCTAGACAGTGAGTGTAGGTCTGTGTAGGTATTCAGTGAGTGAGAGAGAGCAGTATGTATCTGATAATTTCCAAATTCAGTGAGAAGTTACTGTGTGTGTGTGTGCATCACTGTGTCCATGTATCAGTGAGCCTAAGATGTGCAAACTTGTGTATGTGGCAGTGTGTACCTGTGTGTGAATGTCTGAGTTTTAGTGTATCAATAATCAGTTTCTCAGTGTGTCTGTGTGTAGGGTGTGTCAGTGAGGAGTTCAGTTGATACCTGTGTGTGTGTATGGCTGAGTGTATCAAGTGTATCAGTGAACAATGTTGATTTCAGCCTATGAGAGTGTGTTTTCAGTATTTAAATGTCAGTGTGTGGCAATTAGTTCTGTTTATAAGTATTAGTATGTGAACCTATGAGAGTGTAACCCTATGTGAATTCCTATATGTGTTTGTGAGTAGTTCAGTGAGTTAGGGGCTGTGTAGTATAGGTTCTGAGTGTATCAGTAGGACATTGTATTTGGACTGTGTGTGTGTGTGCAGAGTTTTGGGTATCAGTGAGTGTTCCTATATGAAATTCAGTGTATCCAGTGTGTGTGCAAATTTCTGTGTGTGCCATAAAACCTAGTGTAGCTAAGTGTGTATCCCTGTATGTGAGAACCTGTGTGCCTGTGTGTTTTGGTATTAGGTGTTACTCTTCAGTCAACTAATAGTGTACAGTACAGGGTTGGGAACTCAAGTAGCAGTTAAGGTAATATATAAGTATGTCTATGACAGTTAAGACATAAGTGTTAGTTATTATAGACCAATATGTATAGAGTATCATATTACTTATATTATTTTCATTAGTTAGTGACTTTATAGACTAATTAACTAGTTTTGGACCTAAACCGTAGCGTGGACCTAGTTTATCTAGGATAACCTAGTACTGAACAGTAAACCAAAGAATTGACCTAGAGGCCTCGCATTTAATTAGCTAAACATGTTTGTTCCTTTATGTCAGTATCTTGACATTATATTTTATCTTTAGGTCCCTGTGATCCCCTTTGGACATCGATCCTCACACCTTGCTCAGGACCACAGGCGAGTACATTCTCTGACAGTTTTCATTGTTGATTATCTCTATAATTCAGTTGTATTACATACTTGATTCTGACACTATGGATACACGGGTTAGCACCCTAGATCCCCATCATGAGGAGTCTCGATTGGAATCCATCGTGCTAGCTGGGGGATGGGGAACTATTAGTAGATTATGTGATCATATCCAACCATCTACATGCATCATAGCTCACCCCACTTCTCACGTCGGGTGCGGCCTAACCATTTACATGCATCATAGCTGTTATATATGATTAGCCTGACCACTACATGCATCATAGCTAACCATATGGTTAGCCTGACCTACAAGAATCATAGCTAATCATATATAACTAGCCTGATCTAGTTCCAAGCCGATCACATAATAAACTGATAATTCAAACACTTAGCTAGATGTCTATTCTTTATTCAGTTCCACTTGTTCTAGCATTCACTGTTTATTGTTCATTGCTAGATGCTCTATTGCCTATTTCATTTCTCCAGTACTTTATATTTCCAGCATTTATTCTCATCTTGTATTTCTTACACTGTTTATAGTTTTTGTCAATTTAATGAAACTGCTGTTAGTGCTTGTGCTTCACTCCAATCCTGACTGGATAACATTTTTCAGAGGACCTGGAGAACTTGTGCTCCACTCATTACGGTCCAGGATTAGAGGAAGATTTCACTCCAAAAATTCCAGAGGAGTTGCCTATCCTAGAGGAGATCTTACCTGCCAATACTTAGATTACTTTTTCTGTATTATTGTTTCAGATTGAGACTGAGTTGTATTTATTATTTTGTGACTTTGTGAGGTCATATAGACCCAGGACTTGTGTTGCACTTTTGTGATTGGTTTATTTAGAGCTCTTTTCCATTCTCTTCGTGCCATTATTTCTTATAGCTTGTGATTGAGTATATTTATAGAACTGTGGATTATTATCATTGTCCTCCGTACGGAGTTGAGACTATTGACAGGATTTATATTATGATGAGACCTAGACAGTGTTCTACCGCCGATGCTGCGGCGTAGGCTGGACGTACCCATGACTCATGCCTAAATTTTGGGTGTGGGTCGTGACACGTTTTTAGTGGTGGCCCATGCAGGTCCAGTCCTAGATTCGCATTAGAGCGATATCGTAGTGGTGCTCGCTTAGAATATTACTTCAAGCCTGTTTTAGGAAATAGGAATTAGGCCGAGGATATGCTCAATCACAATTAAGAAATTCTGATTCTTATAATACTACTCTTAATAATTTTTCCTTTAGAAATTTACTGTCCTTCCTTGATGATATCGTGTCTATTGCCTTAATTAAATTCTTCGACCTGTCTTCAGGATGCCGCCGAGGACCAGATCCAGGAGAACCGGAGCAGCAGAGTCAGAGAGGTCTGCCACCTCTCGCCTTGCCGGACAGACATCCGCAGCACCTCCTACATCTCCAGTACATGTAGGAGTGTCTGCAGTATTCGGGGGTCCTCCACCACCGGTTCAGAGGGTCCCCATAGCTACGACGGCGCCTCCACCACTACCACCACCACCACCAGTTCAGCATCCAGGAGGTGTGCCCGTCGATGGAGCACAGATGTTCGCTTTGATTCAGGGCATGGTCGATGCCCAGAGTACGTCGGCAGAAGCCCAGAGGGTGCAGGCTGAGGCACACCAAGCCCAGACAAAGATGATGAGGGTGAACATGGAGAATGCTCATCAGGTGGCTCTCCAGGCTGTGGAGAGGGTCACTCAGCAGCAGCAGCGTCCTGATCAGCACCACCAGAGGCCGGGCACCATTATGGATTTCAAGAGGATGATGCCTCGGGAGTTCAAGGGGATAGAAGGGATACTCTACGCCGATGATTGGCTAGAGGACATCGAGAGGAACTTGCGCTTGGCGCAGCTTCCGGAGGCTCTTCAGATCGAGGCCGCCGGCAGCCAGATGTTCGATATCGCCTTGACATGGTTTCGCACAGAGCCGAGACTCCTTGACAGGGGACTCACTTGGGAAGCTTTCAAGGAGCTCTTCAAGGAGAAGTTCTTTCCTGTTGTTTCCCTGGGAGCTTTGGAGAGTCAGTTCCATGACTTAGCCCAGGGGAGCTCGTCCGTCGATGAGTATGCCACGGAGTTTTGCCGCCTGAGCCGCTTCTTGCCATCGATGATTAGAGATCCGGGGGACAGGGCCCGGAAGTTTAGAAAGGGGCTGGCAAGGGAGATCAAGTCTCGCACGTCGGGACGTCGCACAGCTACCTACGAGGGCATATTGATGGATGCCCAGATAGCCGAGGACGACTTGGACCTCAGGCCCAAGAGGGGACGCGATGGTTCCGGAGGAGCAAACAGTAGTACGGGACCGGGCAAGCATCCACACTATCAGCAGCAGCAGAGGCCCTTTCAGCAGCAGCACCAGCAGCACCAGACACCAGTACGAGGGCAGGTTCAGCATCAACAGCAGAGGCAGACTCAGCCCGCCATCCAGTGTGCGTACTGTGGGAAGACAGGACATACTAGAGAGATCTGCAGGAAGAGATTGGGCTCATATCTGTCTTACGGATCGACGACACACCAGCTGAGGGATTGCCCTACCATTCGTCCAGGTCAGGGTGGAGCAGCCGCCCAGAGAGGACCAGACAGGGTACCTGCCGTACCAGGAGGCCAACAACAGAGGGCACCACTTCCACCGCAATATCAGAAGTTTGCCCAGTACCAGCAGCAGAGAGGTGTACCCCAGGAGCGAGCGTACGCCATGGCAGTCGAGGAGATCGAGCCAGCAGGAGATTTGATCACAGGTTCGGTTCTTCTCGATTGTATTCCCGTATTTACCTTATTCGACTCTGGCGCTTCCCATAGTTTTGTGTCTGTATCTTATGCACTTCGACATCATTTAGACACAGAACCATTAGCTAGGACTTGCAAGATCATGACTAGTGGAGGTATTATCCTAGTCCGTGATCACTGCAAGGACCGGAGGGTGTCAGTAGGAGGCCGAGAGTTGAGCGTGAGCTTACTCGTCATGCCACTTCCGGGGCATGATATTGTACTCGGAATGGACTGGTTGAGTAGGCATCATGCTACTATAGATTGTTATAGAGGCAGAGTATTATTTAGACCACCAGGAGAGCCAAAATTTGAGGTCGTCAGAGGAGCAGCGGAACAGAGAAGGAGCACATTTTGCGGAGCCAGGATTGAAGAAGAGGAGCTGCCACATCCTCTGATAGCAGAGTTCCTGGATATATTTCCGGAGGAGTTGCCAGGCTTGCCGCCAGACAGAGATGTTGAATTCTCTATAGACTTGGTTCCAGGAGCAGAGCCCATTTCACAATATATCTATAGAGTCAACAACAGTGAGCTGGCAGAACTGAAGAAGCAAGTTGAGGAGCTGCAGGACAAAGGCCTTATCAAATCCAGTTCATCACCATGGGGAGCTCCGGTATTGTTTGTACCGAAGAAGGACGGTACGGTGCGCATGTGCATTGATTATAGAGCTTTGAACAACCTCACTATCAAGAACAAATACCCACTGCCGAGGATAGATGATCTTTTTGATCAGTTGAACGGGGCGAGGGTGTTTTCAAAGATAGATTTGAGGTCAGGCTATCACCAGGTGAAGGTGAAGAGAGAAGACACGCCGAAGACAGCCTTTCAGACCAGATACGGCCAGTTTGAGTTCATGGTGATGCCATTTGGTTTAACCAATGCACCGGCAGTATTCATGAACCTGATGAACAAGGTGTTCCACCAGTACCTTGACAAGTTCATAGTGGTGTTCATCGACGATATTCTTGTGTATTCCAAGACCCCGAAGGAGCACGAAGAGCACCTAAGGTTGGTCTTAGAGACTCTCAGGAGGGAGAAGCTGTACAGGAAACTCTCTAAGTATGAATTCTTCCTTGACAAGGTTGAATTTCTTGGGCATGTGGTATCGGGTGACGGAATCTCGGTTAACCCACAGAAGATCGAGGCAGTGAAGTCGTGGGCTACCCCCAGTTCGGTAGCTGAAATCAGGAGTTTTCTCGGGCTAGCAGGATACTACAGGAGGTTTATACAAGACTTCTCCAGGATTGCAGCACCGATGACCAGACTGACTAGGAAGGATGTGGATTTTGTCTGGACGGAGGATTGCCAGGCCGCATTTGATGAGCTGAAGAAGAGGTTGACGACAGCTCCAATTTTGACGTTGCCAGTAGGGACAGGTGGTTTCACCATCTACAGTGATGCTTCAGGGAAGGGTCTGGGATGTGTTCTTCAACAGCACGGGAAGGTAATTGCCTATGCTTCCAGGCAGTTACGCCCTCATGAAGAGAACTACCCCACCCACGATTTGGAGTTGGTAGCAGTTATTTTTGCTCTAAAGCTGTGGAAACATTACCTATACGGAGAGCGTGTGGAGATCTTCACAGACCACAAGAGCTTGAAGTATGTGTTCACACAGAAGGAACTGAACATGAGGCAGAGGAGGTGGTTGGAGTTGATGAAGGACTTCGATATCTCATTGCAGTACCACCCAGGGAAAGCTAACGTAGTCGCCGATGCCTTGAGCAGGTATCCGATGGCGTTGTACTTGACGACAGATAGATATTTGTTGGCTGATTTGGAGAGCTTGGAGATTGAGGTGTTAGTTCCCGGTACTGAGATTCAGATATGGGGATTACAGGTATAGTCCGAGCTGATGGACAGGATCAGAGCTGCGCAGTATAATTATGAGGCTCTGAGGAGGATCAGGGCACATGTTCGGGCAGGATTGTCGGACGACTTTACTATCGCAGAGGATGGTTCCTTACGGGGAGCTATGCGAGGAGGTTTTGCAGGAGGCACATCGCTCTCAGTACTCGATGCATCCCGGTGCCAACAAGATGTATCGAGACTTGAGGGAGCATGTATGGTGGTATAGAATGAAGCGCGAGGTAGTACGCTTCGTATCCCGGTGTCTAGTGTGCCAGCAGGTAAAGGCAGACCGGCAAAGGCCATGTGGTTTGCTTTAACCTTTACCGATCCCAGAGTGAAAGTGGGAGAACGTGACCATGAATTTTGTTTCAGGGCTTCCACGTTCTCCAGGAGGGAAGGACGCAATTTGGGTCATCGTGGACAGGTTGACCAAATCAGCCCATTTCTTACCTTTCAAGGTGGGCACGTCGACAGAGAGGCTAGCAGAGATGTATGTGCGACAGATTGTTAAACTTCATGGAGTTCCTGTAAGCATCGTCTCGGATCGGGATAGCCGTTTCACTTCCCACTTCTGGAGGAGTCTGCAGGCTAGCTTGGGCACTCAGTTCAAGTTCAGTACCGCATACCACCGCCAGACAGACGGGCAGTCTGAAAGGATTATTCAGACTCTCGAGGATATGCTACGCACTTGTGTTTTGGATCTCGGAGGTTCTTGGGAGGATCATCTACACCTGGTAGAGTTTGCTTACAACAGCAGCTATCAGGCCAGCATCGAAATGTCACCATTTGAGGCTCTTTATGGACGGAGGTGTCGTACACCGTTATCTTGGGACGACGTTGGAGAGAGAGCCTTGCTAGGACCAGAAATGGTCGTGGATGCACTAGAAAAGGTAAAACTCATCAGAGACAGACTACGAGTGGCACAGGACAGACAACGGCATTGGGCCGACAACCACCGTAGACCCCTTGAGTTTCAGGTATAGATCGTTATTTTTCTGGATTATGTTGTTTGTTTAGATTGCGTGTTGAGACTGTTCTGTTTTAGGTTGGCGATCTAGTATTCCTACAAATTTCTCCGACGCGTGGCATGATTCATTTTGGTCGAGACGGGAAGCTTAGCCCACGCTATATCGGACCCTTTGGTATTCTTGCGGGGGTAGGTGCAGTGGCGTATAGACTAGACTTGCCGCCTGCATTAGAGGGAGTGCATGATGTGTTCCACGTGTCGTAGCTGAGATGGTACGTGGCAAACCCTAGTCACATACTTGATCACTTGGAGATTGAGGTTGGTCCAACGCTCAGCTACCCTGAGCAGCCCGTAGAGATCTTGGACCGCAGAGAGAAGGTGTTGCAAAACCAAACTATTCCATTGGTTCGTGTTGTATGGAGACATCACTCTCCAGGGGAGTCGACCTGGGAGAGAGAGGACGAAATGCGCGAGCAATACTCGTATCTCTTCTAGACTTGAGTTATATTTCCTTTTCTGATTTCAATCTTGTTCTAGTTCAGTCCAATTTCGAGGACGAAATTTCTTTTAGGAGGGTAGACTTGTCACTACCACATTTTCAGATAAGGACATTTGTGTAATTTCACTATTTTGAATAATTATGTGTTTAATTAATCTGTTGAGTTTTTAAAACTATTTATATGTTGTTAGTTGTGCTTGGTTTAGCTCAAACCTTAGAACTCATTATGACTAAACCAAATTTGAAAATCCAATTTTAGAGAAACCCTAGAATTCAAATTTTAGGGTGGAACCTCAAACCCTAGAAGGACTAAACCTGAGTTATTGAGTTCTACATGACCTAACCTGGGGGTTTAACCTAAAATAATGCATTAGAAACCCTAACCTAGTTTTAATATAAAAAGAACCCTCTTTTCCTTCATGAAGAAATAAACCCTAGCCTCCATAAGAAAAACCACTTATTCTCCACCCCAAATTTGAGATCAAACCCTATGATTCCATCCTCCTCCTCCAAAGCAAAGGGAAGCAAGGAGCTTGGGTCAAGGAACCTTGGGGAAGAAGAACTTTCATAGGAAAACCATCTCCCTATAGGTAAAACCCTATTTTTATTCAATTATATTATGTTTTCTGTTGATTATTGATCATTAGGAAACCCCTTGTTGTATGGATCTCGATTTCGTAGGTCCTACATGAAGACCTTGGAGAAATTAGGGTTTTGGGTGACCTACATTGGATTTCCCCCAATTTCATGAACCCTAACCCTAGGGGTTTACATGTAGACAGATTTCCTCATTTGTATATAGATATGATTTCGATTTAGGGTTTTAGTTTTGGGTATTCATGGGATCTTAATGTGAAAACCGATTTCATCCCCTAGAAGTTTGTAGAAATGCCCTTAAGAATTTACCTATCTAATTTATTCTAATACTGCATGTTAATATATATATATACACTTATATATTTGTATATGTTTGAGAATGGGTTGTGTGATTTGGGGAAAAAGTGAACTGTAGGGGATTCCACTGTGAATTCCTGGGCACAGTCGGGGTCATTGTCTGCTGTGTGTTTTAGTGCAATATGGGTTTTAGTGTGATACTGTGTATACCAGTGTTGAGTGTATCCTTGTATCAGTGTGTTATAGCTGGGTATGGGTATGAGTAATTCAGACTGTGTAGTGGCTTGATTCAGTATACCTGATTCTGTGAGAATACTGTGTGTATGTACCTATCTATGTATGTATAGCAGTGTGTTGTGTAGGTCTGTGCCTGTAATATTTTCCAGGTCCTACTTAACTGTGTGAGTTCCTGAATTCTGTGTGTACCCAGATCAGGGAGTGCACATGTGTACACATGTGTGTGTGTCCCTGTGATAAACATCAGTGTCTAAACCTGTGTTTAAACCTATGTCTCAGTTAGTAATACCTATGTATCTGTGTGTAATTGTTGTGTGAGTGAGTGAGGAAATTCCCAGATTCTAGACAGTGAGTGTAGGTCTGTGTAGGTATTCAGTGAGTGAGAGAGAGCAGTATGTATCTGATAATTTCCAGATTCAGTGAGAAGTTACTGTGCGTGTGTGTGTGTGCATCCCTGTGTCCATGTATCAGTGAGCCTGAGATGTGCAAACTTGTGTATGTGGCAGTGTATACCTGTGTGTGAATGTCTGAGTTTTAGTGTATCAATAATCAGTTTCTCATTATGTCTGTGTGTAGGGTGTGTCAGTGAGGAGTTCAGTTGATACCTGTGTGTGTGTAAGGCTGAGTGTATCAAGTGTATCAGTGAACAATGTTGAGTTCAGCCTATGAGAGTGTGTTTTCAGTATTAAAATGTCAGTGTGTGGCAATTAGTTCTGTGTATAAGTATTAGTATGTGAACCTATGAGAGTGTAACCCTATGTGAATTCCTATATGTGTTTGTGAGTAGTTCAGTGAGTTCGGGGCTGTGTAGTGTAGGTTCTGAGTGTATCAGTAGGACATTGTATTTGGACTGTGTGTGTGTGTGCAGAGTTTTGGGTATCAGTGAGTGTTCCTATGAGAAATTCAGTGTATCCAGTGTGTGTGCAGATTTCTGTGTGTGCCATAAAACCTAGTGTAGCTGAGTGTGTATCCCTGTATGTGAGAACCTGTGTGCCTGTGTGTTTAGGTATTAAGTGTTACTCTTCAGTCAACTAATAGTATACAGTACAGGGTTGGGAACTCAAGTAGCAGTTAAGGTAATATATAAGTATGTCTATGACAGTTAAGACATAAGTGTTAGTTATTATAGACCAATATGTATAGAGTATCATATTACTTATATTATTTTCATTAGTTAGTGACTTTATAGACTAATTAACTAGTTTTGGACCTAAACCTTAGTGTGGACCTAGTTTATCTAGGATAACCTAGTACTGAACAGTAAACCACAGAATTGACCTAGAGGCCTCGCATTTAATTAGCTAAACATGTTTGTTCCTTTATGTCAGTATCTTGACATTATATTTTATCTTTAGGTCCTTGTGATCCCCTTTGGACATCGATCCTCACACCTTGCTCAGGACCACAGGCGAGTACATTCTCTGACAGTTTTTATTGTTGATTATCTCTATAATTCAGTTGTATTACATACTTGATTCTGACACTATGGATACACGGGTTAGCACCCTAGATCACCATCATGAGGAGTCGTGATTGGAATCCATCATGCTAGCTGGGGGATGGGGAACTATTAGTAGATTATGTGATCATATCCAACCATCTACATGTATCATAGCTCACCCCACTTCTTACGTCGGGTGCGGCCTGACCATTTACATGCATCATAGCTGTTATATATGATTAGCCTGACCACTACATGCATCATAGCTAACCATATGGTTAGCCTGACCTACAAGAATCATAGCTAATCATATATAACCAGCCTGATCTAGTCCCAAGCCGATCACATAATAAACTGATAATTCAAACACTTAGCTAGATGTCTATTCTTTATTCAGTTCTACTTGTTCTAGCATTCACTGTTTATTGTTCATTGCTAGATGCTCTATTGCCTATTTCATTTCTCCAGTAGTTTACATTTCCAGCATTTATTCTCATCTTTTATTTCTTACACTGTTTATAGTTTTTGTCAATTTAATGAAACTGCTGTTAGTGCTTGTGCTTCGCTCCAATCCTGACTGGATAACATTTTTCAGAGGACCTGGAGAACTTGTGCCCCACTCATTACGGCCCAGGATTAGAGGAAGATTTCACTCCAGAAATCCCAGAGGAGTTGCCTATACTAGAGGAGATCTTACCTGCCAATACTTAGATTATTTTTTCTGTATTATTGTTTTAGACTGAGACTGAGTTGTATTTATTATTTTGTGACTTTGTGAGGTCATCTAGACCCAGGACTTGTGTTGCACTTTTGTGATTGGTTTATGTAGAACTCTTTTCCATTCTTTTCGTGCCATTATTTCTTATAGCTTGTGATTGAGAATATTTATAGAACTGTGGATTATTATTATTGTCCTCCGTACGGAGTTGAGACTATTGACAGGATTTATATTATGATGAGACCTAGGCAGCGTTCTACCGTCGATGCTACGGCGTAGGCTGGACGTACCCACGACTCATGCCCAAATTTTGGGTGCGGGTCGTGACAAGGAGGAGCTAATCGGTGATATTATCTCAGGTTCAGTCTATCTTGATTCTTTTCCAGCTCATGCTCTATTTGAATCCGGTACTTCCCATAGTTTTGTATTTATAACTTTTACTCTACAATATTGTCTTGAGTTTGAACCGTTAGCGAGAACTTTTAAGATCACGACCGAGCGTGGCATTATCCTGGTCAGTGATGTTTGCAAGGACCGAAGAGTTTTTTAAGAGGCCGAGAGTTGGGCGTATGTCTACTCATAATGCCACTTCAGAGCTATGATATAGTACTCGGGATAGATTGGTTGAGTAGGCATCATGCTAGTTTTGATTATCGAGGTGGCAGAGTTTTATTCCAGACACCAAGAGAGCCAGAGTTTGAGTTTGTCAGAGGAGCAGCAAAGCAGGGCGAAGGAGACTTCTGTGGAGCTTTGGTAGAAGAACAGGAGCTGCCACATCCATTGATTAAAGGGTATTTTGTCGAGGTTTCCACCGGATAGAGATATGGAGTTCTCTATAGATTTAGTGCCAAGTGTTGAGCTAATATCACAACACATCTATAGAGTGAACAACAACGAACTGATGTAGTTGAAGAAGCAGGCGGATGAGTTACAAGACAAAGGTTTCATCTGCTCCAGTTCATCACCATGGGGTGCTCCGATATTATTTGTAACAAAGAAGGATATGTCGGTACACATATGTATTAACTACAGGGCACTCAACAACCTCACTATCAAGAACAAATATCAGTTGCCACGGATTAAAGATTTATTTGATTAGTTGAACGGAGCGATGGTATTCTCGAAGATAGACTTGAGATCGGGGTACCACCAGGTAAAAGTGAAGAAGGAAGACATTTTGAAGACAGTTTTCAGGACTCGGTATGGGCAGTTTGAGTTCTTTTTGATGCAGTTTGGGTTGACCAATGCCCCAGCGATATTCATAAACCTGATGAATAAGGTGTTTCATCAGTACTTGGATCAGTTTATGGTAGTATTCATTGATGATATATTAATTTATTCGAAGACCCCAGAGGAGCATAAGAAGCACCTGAGGATTGTTCTGGAGACCCTCAGGAAGGAGAAGCTATACTGCAAGCTTTTGAGTGTGAGTTCTTCCTTGATAAGGTTAAATTCCTCGGGCATCTGATTACAGGAGACAGAATCTCAGTAGAACCGAAGAAGATTTTAGCAGTTGAGTCGTGGTCTACCCCAAGTTTAGTGGCAGAGATCAGGTGTTTTCTTAGACTGGCAGACTATTATCGGAGATTTGTTCAGGATTTTTCCAGGATTGCGGAGCCGATGACTAGACTAACTAGGAAGGATGTGGAGTTCATCTGGACTGAGGATTGTTGGTTTGCATTTAAGGAGCTAAAGAAGAGGTTGACTACAACTCCAATATTGACATTGCCATTAGGGACAAGAGATTTTCTATATATAGTGATTCATCAGTTAAGGGTTTGGGTTGTGTGTTGCAGTAGAACGGGAAGGAGATTGCCTATGTCTCAGGTAATTACGCCCACATAAAAAGAATTACCCTACCATGACTTGGAGTTGGCAGCAGTTATTTTTGCTCTTAAACTATGGAAGCACTACTTGTATAGAGAGCGAGTAGAGATCTTTACAGATAACAAGAGCTTGAAGTATGTGTTTATATAAAAAGAGCTCAATATGAGGCAGCGGCGGTAGTTGGAATTGATGAAAGACTTCGATATTTCTTTGGAGTACCATCCAGGTGTCACGACTTGTACCCGGTATAGGGGCACGAGTACGTGGGTACGTCCAGCCTATGCCGTAGCATCGGCGGTAGAACGCAGTCTAGGTCACAATAAATACTAACATAACTAAATATCTGTCAATGATATCAATCTACATAAGGAGGACAATATACATCTCACAATATCTTATAATGTAAACTCAATTACTACATCTATAAGAGTATAAAGGCATGATAAGAAGAATGACATAGTCAAACACCATGTCTCAAAATATAGATAAATCACAGTCTAGCTGTCCAACACAAGTCTCCACAAGTCTTAAATTAAAATTAAAATAAGTCTAAACATAAACTGAGATAAACCTCAATAAGTCTCAGATACATAATATAAATACTATCTAGATAGCTGCAGGCAGTGTCTCCTCTAAAGGAATAGTCTCCTCTAAGATCTCTGGTGTGTAGTCTGCATCTATACCCGGTCCATAGTGTGTGGTACAAAAATCCTCAAGATCCTTTGGAAAAAATATCCAGTCCGAATTGGAACAAAGTACAAGCACTAATAGCAGTTCCACATATATTGACAAAAACTTATAACATAGTGTAAGCAAATACAAGACATATATGAAAATACTGGCATTAAGAAATACTGGAATAATAAAATACTGGAATAATGAAGTACTGGAGAATATGTCATCATCAATTTACATCAAGCAATAAAAAAGAATACAAGTACATGCTAGAACAATGAGCTGGTATATATATGTGAATGCTAGAATCATAACTAGAACATAAGGAATGCTATTTCAATATACTAGAGATACATGTCAAGAACATCTAACTAAGTGTGTGAAACATCAGCATATCATGTGATCGGCTTGGGACTGATCAGGCTTGTTACGTATGACTTGCTATGATTCATCTAAGGTCAGGCTAACCATCCGGATAGCTATGATGCAAGCAATAGTAATGCTAATCATACATAACAGGCTATGAGGCATATAATTGTCAGGCTGCACCTACGTGAGGTGTGGGTGAGCTATGATTCATGTAAAGTTTGGGTATGATCACATAAGCTACTAATATTTCTCCGTTTTCCTTCAGCTAGCACGATGGATTCCAAATAATGACCCTCGTGACAGTCTCGATGATGCCCACTCATGTGAATAACAGTGTCAGAGTCATGTACGCTTTATAATAAGAATTATAGAGATAATCAACATAATGGAAACTGTCAGAGAATGTACTCGCCTGTGGTCCTTAGCTGGCAATACCAATTTCCTGGTCCCAAAGTATCGTCCGAATGATCCAACAGTCCTATAGACGTATCATATAATATAATATTGCATCAGTCATTACACTAACATACATAATCCAAACACAATAATCTCAGAGACTAAGCTAGGGGGTCACGTTTGTAGTTGCTGTGCATAACAGACAGTCAATGGTACGGTCTTGCCAGTACGTCGGTGTACATATGGCAGTCTGCTAACATGTTACCTGGTCACAGGTCAATGTAACTATGGGATATCCGTGGTTACACTCGGGTCATCTAGTCCATAGACATATATACATAATATGAACTAACATATACATAAGTATCCATTAGTTACCAATATAATAGATACATGTATATATATGTACTAAATAGAATTAATAATTATACATACATTAGGGAGATATATACAATACATCTATATACCTATATACTAATTGAGAGTTATACTATATATATATATACCAAAATATATTTAACCTATACTAATACATGTGCCATACATATATACTAATTAGGTTCAAATACGTCTTGGACGTATATATATATATCAATATAGACATAATAACCATATACGTATACCAATGCTAATACATACATACTTACGCATCAAATATATATCCATATACCACATTCGCGTATACTAAGCACAATACCCGTATATTAACATAACTAGAATTATTCGTGTGCATACAAACGAGGAATATACGTATGCGTGTACGTGTGCATGTACGCGAGAGGGGACTCGAACCTGGGTATGTGAGGCGAGTCATGCGTCGAGGTCGTCACGGGGTATTCGGTTGATGGCAGTCGAGGGGTTGACAACAGGTTCTGGCCATCTCCGACGTGTTTGGCGTCGTGCAGGCCATCCTTTCAGTCGGTTCAACGGGTTCTGGCCGGTCGAGCACAGGCGGGTTAGCGAGTCCTTCTGCGTTCAGGCATCGTGCAGCGAGTTGACGTCAAAGTCGGGCGGGTCTTCAGTCCATCAGGCCTTCGACGAGTTCTTCGGTCGACGAGAGGAGGGGTAAAGTTCTACGGGTCGGGGACATCGGGTTCTGCGAGCGGGATGGAGGCGGTTTATAGCAGCGAGGTCCGGCGAGTTAACTCGAGTACACTGGTGGAGCATTGCATAAAAGAAGACGGTGGCGAGGGGTTCGTCCCGGCGAGGTTTGAGGTCGACGGCGTGGGGGAGAGATGACGAAGGTGGTGATGAATAGTAAGGGGTGGGGAAACGGCTGTAGCTAGGTTAGTTTTAGGTTGAAAAGGAAAAGTAAGAAAAGAGGTATTATATATATATTATAGACTTGGGTTGACCTAAATTTTGGCTTGGTCAAAGCCCTCTTGGAATTGGACTTTCTCATGGGTATTTCAATGGCTAGGATTTCAAATAAATTAAAATGAATGTGTATGATTCCATTGGTTCAATGTTTTTGGGCTACGATTCAAGGAGGTCAATGTTGCATTGTACACTCCCAAAAATTATGAAAAAATACACATGAAGGAGAAATAGGGTTTATTTATGTGTCGTGTCCAATGGGGTGGATACCTTAATGCATTTTTGCACAAAAGTGCCCAACAATTGGAATATTACACATGGTTAGGATTATGGTTTTTAATTGATTAAAATAAATACAATATGTGTTCTAAGATTAATTAGAAGTACAAGGGACTGAAATTAAGTAGGACACAAGTGTCATGAATGAAGTAGACTTAGAATAGAATATTACCCTAATTTGGGTTACTCAAAATGGGTCGAGATTGTGTCTCCAATTTTGATTGGAACACATAAGGATACAAGGTTTGATTTATATAGAATTAAGTATAGTCGGTTGCGACGAATATTGTGCGACTAAGATAAAGCACAACAATACATGGTTATAAATCATGCAAAGGTCAAGGTAACAGTTTGGCATGTCTAAGACAAGGGTGTAAAATCAGTTGGAAGACAATAGCTAGTGTAGTGTTCTAATTATCGAAGCAACGATAAAGTGCAACAATCAATAAAATCACAGCAATTTAAATATAATTAATTATCATGCAAATTATTTACACATTAATTACAAAAAGACGAAAGTACCCCAAATCTGAAATATGGGGGTGACAAGTCTACCATCCTTACAAGAATTTCGTCCTCGAAATTGAAATAAACTAGCACAAGAATAAACAATCGACAAAGAATTATACCTCAAGTCTCGAAGAGACACAGATACTGCTCGCGTATTTTGTCCTCTCTCTCCCAGGTTGACTCGCCTGGAGAGTGATGTCTCCATGCAACACGAACCAAAAAATAGTCTAGTTCCGCAATACCTTCTCTCTACGATCCAAGATCTCAACAGGCTATTCAGGATAGCTGTGCGTCGGTCCAACCTCGATCTCCGAGTGATCTAGTACGTGACTAGGATCTGCAACATACCTTCTCAGTTGCGACACGTCAAATACATTATGCACTCCATCAAGAGCAGACGGCAAGTCAAGTCTATAGGCCACTGCACCGACCCTTACAAGAATACTGAAAGGCCCAATGTAACATGGACTAAGCTTTCCGCTTCTACCAAAATGAATCATGCCCCATGTTAGAGAAATCTATAGGAACACCAAATCGCCAACCTAGAACAAATAATCTTAACACGCAATCTAAACAAAAACAATCACAAACCAAATAAAACAAAACCGATACCTGAAACTCTAGGGCTCTACGGTGGCTATCGGCCCAATGCCACTGTCTGTCCTGCGTCACTCGCAGTCTGTCTCTGATAAGTTTCACCATTTCTGCTACATCCACAACCATTTCTGGTCCTAACAAAGCTCTATCTCCAATATTATCCCAAGATAATGGTGTACGACACCTTCGTCCCAATAAAGCCTCGAATGGTGATATCTCAATGCTTGCCTGGTAGTTGTTGTTGTAAGCAAACTCTACTAGGTGTAGATAATCCTCCTAAGAACCTCCGAGATCCAAAACGCAAGTACGGAGCATATCTTCAAGAGTTTGAATAGTCCTTTCAGACTGTCCGTCTGTCTAGGGGTGATACGCGATACTGAACTTGAGCTGAGTGCCCAAGCTAGCCTGCAGACTCCTCCAGAAATGAGAAGTAAAATGTCTATCGCGATCTGAGATAATTCTCATAGGAACTCTATGTAATCTGACAATCTGCTGTACATATATCTCTGCTAGCTTCTCTGTCGTTGTACCCACTTTAAATGGTAGAAAGTGGGCTGATTTGGTCAACCTATCTACGATGACCCAAATTGCATCCTTTCCTCCTGGAGAATGAGGAAGTCCTGAAACAAAATCCATAGTCACATGCTCCCACTTCCACTCTGGAATGGGTAAAGGTTGAAGCAATCCTCCTGGCCTTTGTCGATCTGCTTTTACCTGCTGGCACACTAAATATCGGGATACAAAGCGTGCTACCTCACGCTTCATACCATACCACTATATATGCTCCCTCAAATCATGATACATCTTGGTGGCTCCGGGATGCATCGAGTACTGAGAGCGATGTGCCTCTTGCAAAACTTCTTCGTACAGCTATCCACTTGGCACACACATCCTCGTATCATGCTGTAAAGATCCATCATCCGCAATAGTAAAATTATCTGTCAATCATGTCCGAACTTGTGCCCTAATATTCCTTAGAGTCTCATCATCATACTGAGCAGCTCTAATTATGTCTATCAGCTCTGATTGTATCTGCAATCCCCATATCTGAATCTCAACTCCTGGAACTAGTACTTCAATTCCCAAGCTCTCAAGATTAGCTAATAAATATCTATCTAAAGTCAAACATATAGCCATTGGATACCTGCTCAAGGCATTGGCGACTACGTTGGCCTTTCCTGGATGGTACTGTAATGAGATAGTAAAGTCTTTCATTAATTCCAACCACATTCTCTGTCTCATTTTAGCTCCTTCTGTGTAAACACGTACTTCAAGCTCTTGTGGTCCATAAAAATCTCTATCCGCTCTCCGTACAGATAGTGTTTCCACAGTTTTAGGGCAAAGATAACTGCTGCTAACTCCAGATCGTGAGTGGGGTAGTTCTTTTCATGAGGGCATAATTATCTTGAAGCATAGGCAATTAATTTCCCGTGCTGCTGAAGAACGCATCCCAAACCTTTTCCTGAAGCATCACTGTAGATAGGGAATCCACCTGTCCTTGATGGCAATGTCAAAACTGGTGTTGTCGTCAATCTCTTCTTCAGCTCATCAAATACGGCTTGACATTCCTCTGTCCATACAAATTCTACATCTTTCTTGGTAAGCCTAGTCATTGGTTCTGCAATCTTGGAGAAGTCTTGTACAAATCTTCTGTAGTATCCTGCTAGTCCGAGAAAACTCTTGATCTCAGCTACCGAACAGGGGGTAGCCCATGACTCCACTGCTTCTATCTTCCTTGGGTTAACTGAAATTCCGTTACTCGTCACCATGTGTCCAAGAAATTCAACCTTGTCAAGGAATAACTCACACTTCGAAAGCTTCCCGTACAACTTCTCTATCCTGAGAGTCTCTATGACCATCCTCAGGTGCTCTTCATACTCTTCTGGGGTCTTCGAATATATTAGAATGTCGTCAATAAATATCACTACGAACTTGTCAAGGTACTGGTGGAATACCTTGTTTATCAAGTTCATAAATACTGCTGGTGCATTGGTTAAACCAAACGACATTACTGTAAATTCAAACTGGCCATATCTGGTCCGAAAGGTTATCTTCGGTATGTCTTCCTTCTTCACCTTCACCTGGTGATAGCGTGACCTCAAGCCTATCTTTGAAAACACTTTCGCTCTGCTCAATTGATCAAAAAGATCATCTATCCTCGGCAGCGGGTATTTGTTCTTGATAGTGAGGTTGTTCAGGGCTCTATAATCGATACATATGCATACCGTGCCATCCTTCTTCGGTACGAATAATATCGGTGCTCCCCATGGCGATGAACTGGATATAATGAAACCTTTTCCTTGCAGCTCCTCAACTTGCTTCTTCAGTTCTACCAACTCGTTGTTGTTAACTCTATAGACATATTGTGAAATAGGCTCCGCTCCTAGTATCATGTCTATAGAGAATTCAACATCCCTGTTTGGTGGCAAACCTAGCAACTCCTCTGGAAATACATCCAGGAACTCCGCTATAAGTGGATGTGGTAACTCCTCTTCTTCCATCCTGGCTCCGTAAAAAGTGCCTCTGCTCCGCTCTTCTGCTCCTCTGGCGATCTCAAACTCTGGCTCTCCTGGTGGTCAAAATACTACTCTACCTTCGTGATAATCTATAGAAGCATGGTGTCTACTCAGCTAGTCCATTCCGAGTACAATATCATATACCGGGAGTGGCATTACGAGTAAACTCACGCTCAATGCTCGGCCTTCCAATGACACTCTCCGATCCTTGCAATAATCACGGACTAGGATAATGCCTCCTCCTGTCGTGATCTTGTAAGTCCTATCTAATGGTTCTATTTTTAAATGGTGCTTAGGGGTATAAGATACAGATACGAAACTATGGAAAGTGCCAGAATCAAATAATGCAAGTGCTGGAATGGATTCGAGTAAAACTGAACCTGAAATCACGTCTCTAGCTGGCTCGGCCTCCTCAGTAGTCATGGCTTAAGCTCATCCCTGTGGTTCTCCTCTCTACTGCTGCTGGTGCTGAGCAAACCTCTGCTGCTATGGTGGAAGTGGAGGTCCTCTCTGTTGGCCTCCTGGTATAGTAGGTGCTCTGGCTGGTCCTCTCTGAGCTGCTACTCCTCCCTGGCGAGTCTGAACAGCTGGGCAGTCCCTCAGCTGATGTGCTGTTGATCCACATGACAAGAAAGTGCCCAACCTTTTCCTGCAGATGTCTCTTGTATGTCCCATCTTTCCGCAATACGCACATTGGGCAATGGGCTGATTCTGTCTCTATGGTTGCTGCTGCTGAATATATCCTCGAACTGGTGCATGTTGCTGGTGATGTTGCTGGTACGACCTCTATTGTTGTTATTGTTATTGAAAGTGTGGGTGTTTGGCCTATCCTGTGTTACCACCTGTTCCTCCAGAAGTGTCATGTCCTCTTTTGGGCCTGAGGTCCAAGTCATCTTCAACAATTTGGGCATCCATCAGAATACCCTCAAATGTAGCAGTACGTCGTCCCGAAGTACGAGACTTGATCTCTCTATTCAATCCCTTTCTAATTTTTTGTGCTCTGTCTTCTGGATCTCGAATCATCGATGGTACGAATCGACTCAATCGGCCAAACTCTACAGCGTATTCGTCGACTAACATGCCTTCTTTGATTAAGTCATGGAACTGATTTTCCAATGCTCCCAAAGCTACGTCGGGAAAGAATTTCTCCTTGAAGAGTTCCTTAAAGTCCTCCCAAGTAAGTCCTTCGACAGCGAGTCTCGGCTCTGTACGATACCACGTCAGGGCGATATCAAACATCTGGCTGCCAGCGACCTCTATATGAAGAATCTCTGAAATCTGTGCTAAGTGCAAGTTCCTCTCTATGTCCTCTAACCAATCGTCAGCATAGAGTATTCTTTCTGTGCCTTTGAACTCTTGAGGCATCATCCTCTTAAAGTCCACTATAATACTTGGCCTCTATTGTTACTGGCCATGATGTTGTGGTTGTCGTGCTACTCTCTCCACAGTCTGGAGAGCCACCTGATAAGCATTCTCCATGCTCTATCTCATCAGTTCTGTCTGCGCCTGGTGTGCTTCTGCTTGCACTCTCAAAGCCTCAGCTTGAATACGCTGAGCTTCTGCTGTTACTCTCTGGGCCTCTAGCATGCCCTACAATAGTACGAACAACTGTGCCCAGTCAGCGGGCACTCCCCCGAGAAATAGTGTCGGTGGTGGTGGAAGGTTGTCTGTCATAGCTGGGGAAATCCTCTGAATAGGTGAAGGAGGAATCCCATTAGTTGTAGATACTCCCACATGAATAGGAGATGTAGGAGGAACTCCAGGTGTCTATTCGTTAGGTCGAGGGGTGGCAGACCTCTCTGAATCTGCTGCTCCCACTCTCATGGATCTAGTATTCAGCGGCATCCTGAATACATATCAAAAGAATCAATTTAAGGTGATAGATACGATATTATCAAGGAAGGACAATAAAATGCTAAAGGAAGCAAGCAATTCGAATAGCAATATGAAGTTCAGAATTTCCTAGTGGGATTGAGCATACTCTCATCCTAGATCCTATTTCCTATATCCTATTGCAGGCTCGTAGCAGTACAACTAAGTTATCGCACTACCACGATATTGCATAAGTTGTAAAACTAGACCTGCATGGGCCACCACTAAAAATGTGTCATGATCCGCACCCGGTATAGGGGCATGAGTACGCGGGTACATCCAGCTTATGCCGCAGCATAGGCGGTAGAACACTGTCTAGGTCACAATAAATACTAACATAACTAAATACCTGTCAATGATATCAATCTCCATAAGGAGGACAATATATATCTCACAATATCTCATAATGTAAACTCAATCACAACATCTATAAGAGTATAAAGGCACGATAAGAAGAATGACATAGTCAAACACCATGTCTCAAAATATAGATAAATCACAGTCTAGCTGTCCAACACAAGTCTCCACAAGTCTCAAATTAAACTTAACATAAGTCTAAACTTAAACTGAAATAACCCTCAATAAGTCTTAGATGCACAATATAAATACTATCTAGATAGCTGCAGGCAGTGTCTCCTCTAAAGGAATAGTCTCCTCTAAGATCTCTGGTGTGTAGTCTGCATCTATACCCGGTCCATAGTGTGTGGTACAGAAATCCTTAAGATCCTCTAGAAAAAAAATCCATTCAGGATTGGAATAAAGTACAAGTACTAACAGCAGTTCCACATATATTGACAAAAACTATAACACAGTGTAAAAAAATACAAGACTGATGTTAAATACTGGCAATAAAAATTACTAGAATAATAAAATACTGGAATAATGAAGTACTGGAGCATATGTCATCATCAATGTACATCTAGCAATGAAATAGAATACAAGTACACGCTAGAACAATGAGCTGGTATATATAAGTTAATGCTAGAATCATGAATAGAACATAAGGAATGCTATGTCAATATACTAGAGATACATGTCAAGAACATCTAACTAAGTGTGTGAAACATCAGCATATCATGTGATCGGCTTGGGACTGATCAGGCTTGTTACGTATGACTAGCTATGATTCATGTAAGGTCAGGCTAACCATCCGGATAGCTATGATGCAAGCAATAGTCATGATAATCATATATAACAGGCTATAAGGTATGCAATGGTCAGGCTGCACCGACATGAGGTGTGGGTGAGCTATAATTCATGTAAAGTTTGGGTACGATCACATAAGCTACTAATATTTCCCTGTTTTCCCCCAGCCAGTACGATGGATTCCAAATCACGACTCCTCGTGACAGGTCTCGATGATGCCCACTCGAGTGAATAACAGTATCAGAGTCATGTATGCTATACAACAAGAATTATAGAGATAATCAATATAATGGAAACTGTCAGAGAATGTACTCGCTTGTGGTCCTTAGCTGGCAATACTAATATCTTGGTCCCAAAGTATCGTCTGAATGATCCAATAGTCCTATAGACATATTATATAATATAATATTATATCAGCCATTACACTAACATACACAATCCAAACACAATGATCTCAGAGACTACGCTAGGGCGTCACGTCTGTAGTTGCTGTGCATAATAAACAGTCAATGGTACGGTCTTGCTAGTACGTCAGTGTACATATGGCAGTCTGCTAACATGTTACCTGGTCACTGGTCAATGTAACTACGGTGTATCCGTGGTTACACTCGGGTCGTCTAGTCTATAGACATATATACATAATATGAACTGACATATACATAAGTATTCATTAGTTACCAATATAATAGATACATGTATATATATGTACTAAATAGAATTAATACTTGTACATACATTAGGGAGATATATACAATACATCTATATACGTATATACTAATTGAGAGTTATACTATATATATACATACCAAAATACTTTTAACATATGCTAATACATGTGCCATACATATATACTAATTAGGTTCAAATACGTCTTGGACGTATATATATATATATATATATATATATATATATATATATATATATATATACACACATAATAACCATATACGTATACCAACGCTAATACATACATACTTACGCATCAAATATTTATCCATATACCACATTCGCGTATACTAAGCACAATACTCGTATATTAACATAGCTAGAATTATACATGTGCATACAAACGAGGAATACACGTAAGAGTGTACGTGTGCATGTACGCAAGAGGGGACTCGAACCTGGGTACGTAGGGCGAGTCGTGCATCGAGGTCATCGTGTGGTGTTTGGTTGAGGGCAGTCGAGGCGTTGACAGCAGGTTCTGGCTGTCTCCGGCATATTTGGCGTCGTACAGGCGATCGTTCCGGTCGGTTCAGCGGGTTCTGGCCGGTCGAGCACAGGCGGGTTGGAGAGTCCTCCGGCGTTCAAGCGTCGTGCAACGAGTTGATGCTGAAGTTGGGCGGGTCTTCAGTCCAGCGGGTCTCCGGCTAGTTCTCCGATCGGCTAGAGGAGGGGTAAAGTTCTGCAGTCGGGGACAGCGGGTTATGTGAGCAGGATAGAGGCGATTTCTAGCAGCGGGGTCCAGCGAGTTAGCTCGAGTACACTGGTGGAGTATTGCATGGAAGAAGACGGCAGCGAGGGGTTCGTCCCGGCGAGGTTTGAGGTCGACGGCGTGGGGGAGAGATGATGAAGGTGGTGATGAATAGTAAGGGGTGGGGAAACGGTTGTAGCTAGGTTAGTTTTAGGTTGAAAAAGAAAAGTAAGGAAAGTGGTATTATATATATATATATTGTAGACTGGGGTTGACCTAAAATTTGGCTTGGTCAAAGCCCTCTTAGAATTGGGCTTTCTCATGGGTATTTCAATGTCTAGGATTTCAAATAAATTAAAATGAATGGGTATGATTCCATTGGTTCAAGGTTTTAGGGCCATGGTTAAAGGAGGTCAATGTTGCATTGTACACTCCTAAAAATTATAGAAAAATACACATGAAGGGAAAATAGGGTTTATTTACGTGTTGTGTCCAATGGGGTGGATAGCTTAATGCATTTTTGTACAAAAGTGCCCAACAATTGGAATATTACACAAGGTTAGGATTATGGTTTTTAATTGATTAAAATAAATGCAATATGTGTTCTAACATTAATTAGAAGTACAAGGGACTAAAATTAAGTAGGACACAAGTATCATAAATGAAGTAGACTTAGAATAGAATATTATCCTAATTTGGGTTACTCAAAATGGGTCGAGATTGTGTCTCCAATTTTGATTGGAACGCACAAGGATACAAGGTTTGATTTATATAGAATTAAGTATAGTCGGTTACGACAAATGCTGTGCGACTAAGATAAAGCACAACAAGACATGGTTATGAATCATGCAAAGGTCAAGGTAACAGTTTGGCATGTCTAGGACAAGGGTGTGAAATCAGTTGGAAGACAATGGCTAGTGTAGTATTCTAATTATCGAAGCAACGATAAAGTGCAACAATCAATAAAATCACAGCAATTTAAATATAATTAATTATCATGCAAATCATTTACACATTAATTATGAAAAGACAAAAATACCCCTAATCTGAAATATAGGGGTGATACCAGGGAAGGCAACGTAGTCGCTGATGCCTTGAGCAGGTATCCAGTGGCTATGTACTTGACGAGGGACAGATATTTATTGGCCGATCTTGATAGTTTGGGCATTGAGGTAATAGTTTCTGGAGTTATAGCACAGATGTGGGGACTTCAGGTATATTTAGAGTTGATGGACCGGTTCAGAGTTGCACAGTTCGAGGATGAGTCTCTGAGGAGCATAGCACAAGTCCAGATAGGGTTGGTAGAGGACTTCAGCATTGTAGATGATGGAACATTGTGGCTCGGTACCAGATTGTGTGTCCTGAGTGGAGACTTGTGTGAGAAGATTCTTCAGGAGGTGCATCGATCTCAGTAATCTATGCATTTAGGTGCCAACAAGATGTATAGGGACATGAGAGAGAATTTTTGGTGGTATGGGATAAAGAGGGAGGTAGCTAGCTTCGTATCCAAATGCTTTCTATGTCAGCAGGTAAATACGGAGAGACAGAGGCCAGGTGGATTGCTTCAGCCCTTATCCATTCCATAGTGGAAATGGGAGCATGTGAAGATGGATTTTGTTTCAGGCTTCTGCGTTCTCCAGGAGGTAAAGATGCGATTTGGGTCATCGTAGACAGGTTGACCAAATCAGCCTATTTTTTGCCATTTAAAGTGGGTACGTCTATAGAGAAGCTCGCGAAGATATATGAGCGTCTGATAGTCAGATTGCATGGAGTTCCTGTGAGAATAGTCTCGGATCGGTATAGTCGCTTCACGTCCCACTTCTGGAGGTATTTGTAGGCTAGTTTGGGCACTCAACTCAAGTTCAGTACCGCATATCACCCTCAGATAAACGGGCAGTCGGAGAAGACTATTCAAACTCTCGAGAATATGCTATGCACCTATGTTTTAGATTTTGGAGGCTCTTGGGAGGATCATCTTCACTTGGTAGAGTTTTCTTACAACAACAGCTACCAAGTCAATATCAAGATATCACCATTTGAGGCATTGTATGAATAGAGATGCCGTACTCTGTTATCATATGATGATGTTGGTGAGAGATCTTTATTGAGATCATAGATGGTAGTAGATGCAGCTGAGAAGGTAAATCTCATCAGGGATAGACTTCGGGTAGCGTAGGACAGATAGCAGCATTGGACTTATAGCTACCGGAGACCATTAGAGTTTGAGGTATAGATTTTGTTTTGCATTGCTTGTGATTGTTTGTTTTATTAGAGTGCTAAGGTTGTGTTTTATTCTAGGTTGGCGGTCTGGTTTCTTGATGATTTCTGTGGCATATGGCATGATTATTTTCTGTAGAGACGGGAAGCTTAATCCGTGATTCATCTGACCTTTTAGTATTCTCGAGAGGGTCGGTATAGTTGCCTACAAACTAGACTTACCATCTGTATTAGAGGGAGTGCATAACGTGTTTTACGTATCACAACCGAGACGGTACGTGGCAGATCCTAGTTATGTGTTGGATCACACGGAGATAGAGGTGGAACCTATTCTTAGCTATCCAGAGCAGCCAGTTGAGATTCTGGATCGGAGAGAGAAGGTACTGAGGAACCAGATGATTCATTTAGTGCGCGTCGCATGGAGGCATCACTCGCCAAGAGAGAGTACCTGGGAGCGAGAGACCGAGATACGCGAGTGATATCCATATTTGTTTGAGCCATGTGGTATAATTCTTTCTTGTATTGTATTAATTGCTTTTGGTAGTTAGTTTCTGCCTTAATTTCAAGGACAAAATTTTTCTAAGGTGGGTAGGATTGTTACTTTTTTAATTAAAGGTAATTTGGTAATTTGATATGGGTAATTATATTTTTGAATTATTATATTAAATATTGTGCATATTGTAAATATTAATTATTATATTATTTATTTATTATAGATGTTAAATTTATTTTAGACTTGTGTAGTAGATCTAACTAGTTTAGTTTAGATCCATGGACCAACATTTGATTTTAGTTAGAATTGAGCCCAATAGTAAGCCTTTTCATTAGGAGGATGAATTAATTAGTGAAACCAATTAGACTAGAACATTTTCTCTTTAATTATTTTTTCATGACAAGACCCAAGGGGTATTTTGGACTTTCTATAATAGCTTGGAAGAGGGGCAAGGGGCTGGCCACCATAGGGAGGGGAGAGGCTCTCCCACTTCTCATTTGTCATTCCAATTCTAGATCTAAAATTTTCTCTCTTCTAAATTTTTCATTCCCACACCAATCCCTACTCAAATTTATTCCTAATTCATTTTTTATTCTTCATTGGGGCTATTAGAATAAGGATCTACAAGGAGAAAGCAAGGATCTACAAGGAGGAGCAATGATCTATAAGTTGGAGGATACTTTCACTCAATTTGGGAATTTTATTAGAAATCTATCTCCCAATAGGTACAATTTAATTTTCCCTCTCTAATTTGACCCTAAATCTATAATTTAATCATAAGGAACCACCCCATATGCTAAGGTTATCCATAGAAATTGGAATTAGGTTCATAGGAGGCCTATGGAGAAAGTAATATGGTATTTTCTATCAATTTAGAGGAATTCCAAGATTGGCACATCTTGTATTTGTCAATAGGTCAATTAGACCAAAATGACATATATTTGATTGTGTGTGACTAGTGTCCTATCCATAATTCGATACGTGTAGGCTGTATCCTGATAATTTGGCGATACAGGTTGATTTAATAATTTTTCTTCTGACACGGGGGTTTAAGCATGTCATATTTTGACATGTCATATTTTGACATGGACATGTAGTTGAGTAGTTAACTCTTCGTGTTATTCATAATTATGATTTTAGACTTGCTCATGTCCTTTGGAATATGTTTGATTGTGTGGTGGAGCCATATCGCAAGCGTGTCATAGAATGAGTGTGAAACGGGTGCGATGCACTCCACTTATTTTTTTATTTTATTTTAGATTCAATTTACCATTGTAATAGTTATTAGAATGTTATATTATAATAATTTTATGATATATATGTATATGTATGTTTATGAGAATGTCTATATATTATATTTGGAGGTATTGGAGGCCATGAGAATAAAAGAATGGATATGCCTTACTAGAATAGTAGTTATATGTAAATACTTAGTGATTATATATATATATATATATATGTATGTATGTGGTATATATATATATATATATATATATATATATATATATATATATTTACATATGTGTGTGTGCATAGTGAGTGAGTGGGTGGGAGTGAGTGAGAGTTGTGTTCAGTGAGAAGGCATGCGGGCAGTAGTTCAACTTTAGCAGCTAGGGGGACACAGTGGTTCAATAACTGCCACTACATCAAGAGCAACTAACTACAATAAGTGCAGCAAACAACCACAGCTGCAAAAGAGCAGTCACAACACAGAAAAGAGCAAAGCCAACTACAGCAGCAACTGCATTCAGCAAGAGGAGCATCAGCACTGCAACAATCAACTGCACCACAGCAAGTAGCATCTAGCTGCAGCAACAACAACCTCAGTATCAATAGCAAATGCAGCTGCAGCAACAACAACCTCAGCATCAACAGCAACTACAGCTGCATCAACAGCAACCTGCAGAGGAACTGCAGCACAGCAATTGTGCAGCAACAACAGCTTGCTGCACATCAAGCAAGAGCAGCCAATGCAGCGAAGAGACTGCAACAGCAAGCCAGCAAAGCGCCTACAATAGCAAGCAAGAACAACAATGCAACAACTACAACAATGCAAAGTAACAACAAAGGAACAACATGGGCAGTAGCAGGGTAAGGTAGTTAGCTTGATGTATAATTTAGTTAGTGTTATTAATAGTTTAGTTAGCTAGTTACTTTGTTATGTAGTTATATATATATATATATATATATATATATATATATATATATATATATATATATATATATATATATATATATATATATATATATATATACATATATATTGTTAGACTAGTAGTTATATGTATGTATATATGTATGTATGTATATATTTATGTATGTATATATATATATATATATATATATATATATATATATATATATATATAGTGGTAAGTTAGTAGGTATTTAGTATAGTATAGTATAAGTAGTTAATGCATGTTAGTTTATAGTTAAGGTATTTGGTAGTCAATTACATACTAGAATTTGAATTACCTTGTGATACTAAGGTAATGTCAAGGTATTGGTGGATACTCAAGTTATTGGGTTTGAATATCGAGATGGGTGTGTAGGTTGTGAGATACCGCATTGGTTCAAAGTCAAGGTATCCATTTTGTATTAGTTAGCTAAGAGTACTATATATATTGTCTTGTATACATACATACATATATACATATATATATATATATATATATATATATATATATATATATATATATATATATATATATTAGTATTTTTATATCTAAAACTTGCGTATCTTAGGATATGGTGCTTTATTTGTATCCAATTATCTTATCATAGCTAGTATGGCCTAGTTACATAGTGTATGAACCTAATATCCTAAAGTTGGACTCTAACAACTTAGAAATAGCTAGTTTGACCAAGGTTGACTAGTTTGACCTAGAGTTGACCTAGTTTGACTTTTTTGACTTAGAAATGGCTTTATGACCTAGAATTGAACTAGTCTAACTTATTTTTTTTCCAAAATCTTGTATTGATGCAATATACCATATATAGGTTTGTGTGACACCAGCTTGGGCATCGAGAGACACATCTTGTTCAGAACCTCCGGCAAGTACATTTCTCTGTTAGTTTTTATTTCATAATAGTGTATATATCTCATGTTCTAGAACTGTATATTTGATTTCGACATAGTGGTTTTACGGACAGATACTATATGGATCCTGTCAGGAGATGTTATCCCCTACCGCATTCAGTGGGTACTCCTTTACATATATTTCTTCGTGTGTATTGGGTATTAATTTATTATAGTTTGTGTTCACACGTTGCTCATGTTCAATATGCTTATATTCATGTACACACACTACTCGTGTTCAGTATGCCCATATTCGTGTTTGTAACGTGTCATGATTGGATCCATTGGTATTAGTTGAGGATGGAGTAGTAGGAGTTGATTATGTGATCAAAGCCCTAGTGTATTCGTGTACATGTCGATTACATACCATACTTGTTATCGAGTTACCATATTGTATTCGTGTTCAACCTAAACCGATTACATAATAAACTTGTATTCCGAGGAACATTAGTTAGATTTTATATATTCCTTTATATTACAGATATTCATATTGCTTGTTCTTCATTCCAGTATATTACCTGTTCACTCTAGTTTATTTCATTCATATGTTTAGTCATCTTGTATTCTTTTCTATTATCTGTTTTATATGCTCGATTATATATTTGAAACTGCTTTCAGAGGTATATACTTCGCTCTAATCCCTGACTGGATATATTTTTCTAATTGGCTGATAGATCAGTGTCCTATATTCTACGGGCCGTAGGACAGTGTTACATTAGAGGATACTCCTATAGACCAGGAGGACTTAGTTTCAGAGCCTGAGGAGGTTTAGTTTATATTTTAGTAGACTTGTATTATACTATTATTAAAATTTATGGCATGTATATTATTTTAGACTTGTGGATTGTATCTTCATTCTTTTCTTCGTTTTTCTATTCGTGCTTTATCTTTCTTAGTTTGAATTATGATTGAGTATAGTTATATTTGTGAGATACCATATTGTTTCTTCTTTTGGAGTTGAGATGATTGACAGGTACCACATTTATATTGGATGAGATGTTTAGATATTAGAATTGACCCAGACAGTGTTCTACCACCGATGCTGCGGCGTAGGCTGGGTATACCCACGTATTGATGCCCGAATATCCTGGTGTGGGTCGTAACGTTAGAGGACCTACAGAAGCTTGGGATAGAGATTATTTTGCCAGGGAAGAGTAGGAAGTTGTCGAATCTTGAGGTTAAGTCATCACTGTTGGAGAGAATTAAGGAGACATTGCCTACAGATGCTAGGTTTTGGAGACTTAAAGAGAAGACGAAAGCCGACATGTAGATGGGACTTCAAATCCATGAGGATGGGATGTTAAGGTACGAAAATTGCCTATATATTTTGAATAGGGGGTTGAAACAAGAGTTGATGTCTGAAGCATATTGTTCCATGTACTCTATTCATCCGGGAGGTACAAAAATGTATCAAGATTTGAGACAGTACTATTAGTGGCATGGTATGAAGAGAGAGATTGTGCGATTTATGGCAAAAAATTTGGTCTGTCAGCAAGTTAAGGTCTAGCATCAGAGAACTGATGGTATGTTACAGCCGCTTTCCATACCGGAATAAAAGTGAGAACATATCACTATAGATTTGGTTACAGGATTTTCAAGAAGCCCCAGTGGAAATGATGCACTTTAGGTTATTGTAGATTGACTCACCAAATGGACACATTTATTGCCGTTCAGAGTTGGACAGTCCACAGTGATTCTAGCAGACATGTATATACGATATATCGTAAGGTTACATGGAGTACCGGTTAGTATTGTGTATGATCGTGACTCAAAATTTATATCCCATTTTTGGCAAAGCATCCAAGAGAGTCTTGGCACCCAACTCAATTTCAGTGTTGCTTACCATCCACAGACAGACAGTCAGTCAGAGCGCATGATTCAGATCCTAGAGGATATGCTGAGGTCAAGTATGTTAGACTTTAAAGGGTTTTGGGAAGACCATTTGTAATTGGTGGAGTTCTCTTAAAATAACAGCTACTAGGGAGCATCCAGATGGCACCTTTTGAAGCATTGTATGGAAAGAAATGCAAGTCACCGATATGTTGGAGTGACGTTAGCGAGCGTCAGATACTCATTCTAAAGTTATTAATACAGATAGTTGCGAAGGTGAAGCAAATTTAGAGTCATCTTCGTGTATCTCAGGACCGACAAAAGTATTGGGTTGATACACACTACCGATCTTTGGAGTTCAAGGAAGGCGAACATGTGTTCTTGAGGATCTTACCTACTCGAGGTACTATTCGATTCGGGAGCAGAGGCAAGCTGAGATCGAGGTACATTGGGCCATTTGATATTTTAGAGCGTATTGGTGAGGTGGCATACCATCTTGTATTACCCCCATCTCTAGAGGGAGTGCATGATGTATTACATGTCTCACAGCTGAGGAGGTACGTGACTGACCCAAGTCCCGTAGTCGATCATTTTGAGATTTTAGTGGGAACGAGCTTGAGGTATGAGGAGCAGCCAGTTGTGATACTTGACATCATTGAGAAGATATTACGGGGTCAAACGATCAGATTGGTTCAGGTAGCTTGGAAATATAACTCCCCAGGCGAATCAACTTATGAGCGAGAGGATGTCATACGCCAGTGTTATCCTCACTTGTTCGAGGATGCAAGTATGACCTAAGAATTATCCATAGATTACCATGTCTTTATAAATTCCTTAGTAGTTTAATTCTTAATTGCGAGGATATAATTTTTTTAAGTTGGGTAGATTATAAATCCCCTGATTTTTAGATTTTAGATTTTACTATTTTTATTATTGGTATTATCAATTTATTGAGATTAATGGAGAATTTTTATTATTTTTAGCTAATTAGAATAAATATAAAATTCATGGATAGATATTTATGTATATTTATTAATTATAAATATTACACAAAAAATATTTTTTTTGTGTACAACTATTATTAAAGTATTATTGATTTTTCTAAAAATTATTTGAGGTACAAATCTATTTATAAATGGCTATATATACATATATATATATGTGTGGTATTATATAAAATAATAATAATAATATTAAATCTTAACCCATACTCGAAACCTAAACCCACACACAAATTCAATCCCACACCCAAATCAAATCCAAAACCCGAAACCCCCTTAGCTACAGTAACCACCGACCCCCTAGCTTCTGAAACCGAAACCACTCTGTTCCTATTTTGAAATCCCTACGACCCCTCCATTCGACTTTCGAAACCCCCTTCACTCTATATATAACACCATCAGATCACTACCACCAGCCACCCTTCCCCTACCACCCAGATGAGCACCATCGAGCATCGTCGATCGCCATCGACCACCGCCGTACGCCGTCGAGAACAGCTGTACCTGAAATCGCAATCAGCAGACCAAAATGAGGTACCCTTCATTCTATCTTTATTTCTTCCTACATAGTTAACCAAATAACGAACCGTCGAATCCTATGTGAAGACCATATGACCCCATAAAACTTGTTTAAATAGTTTAGTTTATCGTGTCCTATATCGATCGTAAATCGAGACACAAAATAGAAAAAATAATTTAGTTTTAGTAACAGCCACTGTTCCAGGTACACATATTTTATTCCCGTTATCTCCATAACGGCACACGATGCTAAAATTCTACTTGAACAGACTTCTGGATAGCATAACCTAGTTTTAATCCCTTTAAACACTTTCTCTAAATTTGAATTACGCTATAATTATTTTAATGCTAAAATATGTCAAAAACTTAATTTCATAATACAAAAATTTCTCGATACGAGGTACGTCCCTTCAAAAGAGGCGACTTCGTCGTGTGAGAATTTTACCCAAAGGCGCGTATCGTCAACGCAAACGTGTGAGATTTTGTGGAACTTGATTTGGATGTGTGTGCACACCAGAATCAACGCGTATCTGTCAAAAAATACTATATTGACCTATTTTAACACTTGTCATAACTTCGTGTGTGCTTGTCATTTCATAACAAAACTTGTGCCATCAGATTCGCGGCATTATGCTAGTCTTGTGACCCATGTTTGGTTCGATTCTGAGAACGTTGACGAAATACCATTTCGTGGGCCCCACAATTCCACTTGACGGGTGATTTTGTGATCGTCTTACTGGAATCCAATTTTGGATACTCTGTTAAATTTATGCGATTGTTATGGACTCGTAGACACTAAGTTTGTTAAATTTGGAGAACTTTACCTCCGATACATTTTTTGGTACGAAGTGGGCCATATATGGACCCTACTTTGACCCAAAACTGTTAATTCGGCCCCTGTGTCCAAATTGGACTTATGGGTAGTCAATCCTAGCTATTTCATGTATTCTGAAAACAATGGTGATATTTGTTTCAGCATACAGAGACAAACATGCAGATTTCACTTTTACGGGAGTAGTTGACGGAGTTCAGAACTCAGGCAAGTGTATCTTGCCTTAGTCTCAGTAAATTGGGCTTAATTTTAAATTTAGTTTATAGTTTATATTTTAATAAATATACTCAATTGTGACCTTAGGACCGTGACGATACTTTATGTCTAAATCATATTCGGGTGTCGACTTCCGTGCGCGAAGTCGGGTATCGTTAGATTGCATTGTCATCGTATACCGTATAAGTGTAATACTTGCACTCATTACCTTAGAAAACTATACAAGACTTTCATGTACAGAAGCCTTACTTGAGATATTCGAGGATTCCGACTTCTATTTTAGGATAGGACCTGAGACATGTGCTAGTTGGCATGATGATATTTACACTTTGACTTGAGACATAGATAGTGATTGTCTTGTGTTTCGTGATTTGAGGCATGAGATACATGGGGTTGGGAAGAACTTACCGTACCGATGGGCTACCAAACTCTACTAGTATTACATTACTGTAGGTACCTTGACGGGGCTTGTACGTACTTACTACTATTATTACTACTATCACTAGTACCCTAGTATATGTATGAAACCGGTGGTTTAGCGGACGAGTATGTTTTTACTTCTATACACAAAGATGGATTAGGTTAGATATCCTGAGCACTCATATTTTATTTACTGTACTTCGGGTTAAGTTATTCTAATACCTTGCTATATTGCCTGAGGACCTAGATCCAGATTATGTCCCCAGGTATATCAGAGGAGGATTATTCCAAAGTATACGGGATATGAGATAACGTTAGAGCAGTATTGGCACCAGAGGACGAGGTTGTGCAAGAGGATTTCTCCTGAGTACTCAGTTACTTAGTTATTTATGCTTAGTATTATTTCATATCTGGACTTATGGACATATGTATTGGTGTTATTCTCTTTTCTTAATGTGACGGGTTGTTCCCTGAGACACTACTTATGTGGACTTGATGATGGACTATTTTCTTTTTATCTATTATCTTGACTGAGCTTTAATATTGAATTGTGTTTACTTTCTGTGGATGAGACTAAAATTATACTATGATAGATGGGGAAGATTTGTATTTATTACAGCTTAAGTGCACTCTAATGGGCCTATTTAATTGGGTTGCCAATTGGAGTTGTGCTGCTGGTCAATGCCACGTGACTAGTCCCTTGGTATGTTGGGACAGGGCCGTGACACAGATTCAACAAAGAAATTAATATTGCGCAAGATACGATAGCATCAAGGAAGGACAAAAATATTTCAAAGAAAGTAATAATTTCGAATAATAAAGATAGCAAATTCAATAAATTAGAAATATTCCGAGTAGTGAATGAGTATCCTCTCATCCTATATTCCTAGTCCTATATCCTATAGCAGGCCTGTAGTAATACTCTAGATCTGAGTACTACTACTTCGACATCGTACTAGTTGATGCCTAACCTGCATGGGCCACCACAAAAATGTATCACAACCCGCACCCGGTGCAAGGGCACGAGTACGTGGGTGCTTCCAGCCAACACCGCAACATCAACAGTAGAACATTGTCTAGGTCAACTATACTATCTAAATATCTCACGCAATATATATAATGTACATGTCAACATATCCCAACTCCCAAATAGAGGACAATATGATAATATGATAATGGTAAACAACACTCAATCACAATAAAAACTAGAGAAAGACATTGTACAATATAGAATATAAGGAAAAAAATAATGTCACAAATACATCACAAGTCAAAGTCTAATCTCAATACAAGAACTCAAATAATAACACAATGCTAAAGTGTCTAACTAACATATACAATATCATGAATGAACTAATTATGCCTCATCAACAGTTGATACTAACTCGACAGGCTCAACGGGTGCTATCTCAAACGGCTCGCCATCCTATGGCCCGTAGTTTGTTGGACACCAGTCCTCTATTGAATCATCTAAAAAATATATTCAGTCAGAATTGTAGCAAAGTATAACACAAATAGCAGTTCCAATAAGTGACAGAAACTATAACACAATAATAGTAATAAAAATAAGTGATAGAAGTAACCGAACTAGCATATATCATGAGAAGAAGCACCATGGTAAATAATAGCAAGAACTGAGAACAATATGGTGAGAAACAATAATGTAATGAACTGGAATAATAGAAACAATGTATATAAATGTGCCTTAAAATATTAGTAGAAAAATATGATCGACTTGGGCCTAACACGGACTATATAAAAAAGGTAAGCTAGCGTGATCATGCGTGAGTTGCATAATCTGCTAACTATCACAGGCTACACTAAATCACAGGCTATAAGGTATGATCACATAACTACTAATACTTTTCCAACCCCCGACTAGTACACTGATCCAAATAATGACACGTTATAACACGTATATCACACTGAACGGTCTATAATATCTTGCACTATCATCATGATCTATATAATCACTAAGATATCACGATAATCACTAAGTAATCATGAAGCATGACATGACGATCACTGAGTAACCACGATAATAACATCTCATGACCAATAACCGTGTATACCAATCCGTGAAACCATCGTGTCAAGAATCAATTATCTCATTACTAAATACATAAAACATAAAGGCTATCAAATAAGAAAACTATCAGAGAATGTACTCGCTTGTGATTTAGAGAAAATGGTATATCTCGGTGTCCGAACTGGTGTTACACACACCTATATATAAAATATCATGTCACTTGGGTATAATGAAGGAGAATGAGTTAAGATGCACTAATATGATTTCTAGGCCATTTCTAGATTATATTAGTTAAACTTGGTCAAATTAGGACTTAACTAGGTGTCACCTTAGTTTTAGGTCCATATCCAGTTTCTAGGTTGATTACAAGGTTAACTAGTTGATAATAAGTCATATCTAGGTTGATATCTTGAGGATACCAGTCTTATTAGTTTAAGTAGGTATTAAGATATCCAATAGTATCAGTATCAATATATACCTTACACAAGTTATTAACACTAGGTAATAGGGCAATATATATATATATATATATATATATATATATATATATATATATATATATATATATATATATTTATATATATATATACACACTAATATAGTATCATAATTATAATCAAAGTTTATACAATACCTTATACTAGTCATAATACTAGTAATATAGTTTACCCCGTAATAACACCCATAACTTACTTACTAACCAATACCCATACCCCACATACATATCTAGTAGGCATACACCACTCATAACTCAATACCTCATAACTTAGTGATACTCCTAATTCACATGACCTTCACTGATACTTACCTATATTATGCCATCCACACTCCAAACAATACCTCAACTGGATATACACTAGTGCATTTTATACTAGTGTACAAATGCACTTGTGACTGAACACACTCCCAGGTAACTTCACACACAAATCCTACATATTTAATGTTAACACCCACACTCTTAACAAATCTGAGATACCCCTTTCACAACTCCTGATACTTCCATCACACAAACACGATGCAACCTCACCCTAGATTACTCATAGGATTAGTGCACAAACCCATGCCTACACCACTGCACTATCAGTACACAGATACCCACCCTCTACATTATAGCAGTGCCAAAGGGCACTGCCTACTGCTGCTGCTGCTCTCTTCATATTTCCACCCACCTGGTAGTTAGCACTTCCCAAACCTCCATTGTACTTTGAACAATGATACACTCTGTTATATCTCAGATACATGTTGCATAGTTATATTTACTGCCATTAACTTGTGTTGCAGGAAACTGCAATGTCTGCACTGCACAAATAGGTATGTTTTGAAGTACACCTTGGTACCCCTCCACATACACCCACAAGTTGCTGTTATTGCTATTATTTATAGTATGTAAGGTCTGCAGTGACTTCCTCTTGCTGTATATGTTTGCATAAATACCCCTACTCCCAAATCTTCCCTACAGTAAATTGGTGCTCAGATCTACCTCCATACCACTGCAGATAATCAGTAACTGATGTTGCAAGTCATACTGCAACCACAAGCCTCAACAATGCTAACACTATGTACATTACTATATGCACAAGTATAACACTCCAACTATAGTACACTTCCCACACATAAATGTACATTGATATTCCAAGGCACACACACACCCACACTCCAATTCACATAATCACTCACTCAAGTTCAGACACAACTCCATACCACAAATACACAATGTCACATGCACATAAATGCACACACACATCTAGTATATATCCATACATGCATGTATATATATATATATATATATATATATATATATATATATATATATATATATATATGTATATAAATAGATCTATATTAGTATACACAATAGCTAATAGCCAAATCAACAAAAACATATAGTGTATAATTAGGAATTTCATGATACATACCTAAATGAGGGTCAAAACTCACAATACACCAACAAAATCATTCCTACACATCAAATACACTATTTTATAATAAATAAAACTTTTTAAAACAGGAATTGAAGAACATTCATAGAAAAACACCCAAAATTGGCCCCTGTTTTACTTTTTATCCAAAAATACCATGATATGCTCTACTCGTGTCCAATTGTGGATATGTACCTATTCCCACAACTGTGATCTAAGTCTAATTAGATATAATTGGTCTCATGACACATACTTGATGTGTCAATCTCGAAATTTCTCCTAATATGACATAAATTGCCAGGTATATTTCACAATACAAGTCATATGAACATAGTTCTTGGTCCTATGGGTAGCCCTATGCCAACGTATGATTCCTAATGGTTAAATGAATGAATTAGGGTCTAAATTAAGGGATGGATTTAGAATTTACCTATTGTGAGATGCATTCCTAATGCAAAACCCAAATGGACACAATTAGGACTCAAGATCCTATCAAATGACTCCTTCTCCAAGTCCTCCTTGTAATCCAAGTTCCAACGCTCCTTAGATGATGAGAATAAAAGGAAATATGAGTGAATTGGTTTGAATTTGATAGAGGAAGGAAGTAAATTGGCGATGAACTAAATTGGGGATCTAGAATTTGAATGTAGAGTGAAGCGGAGAGAGAAGTTCCTCTCTATAAAGTGGCCAACCCCCACCTCTCTTCTTCCCTAAGAAAAAAAAATTGACAAATGTACACCTACGTGCTAAATATGAAGAATAATTAGGGTGAGCTATATTGGAAAAGCTTATAACTAATGGGAATTACACTAGTTTCCTTAATTAATTAACCGAATGGTTTAATGGGCTGTCTAATATTGGGCTCAATATGTCATGACAATCTAATGGGTCCGCTAATAACAAGTCCAAATAAACATAGGCTAGCCTACTAACAAATAATTAAATAGCACAACTCAATATAATTAATTAGTAGAACATAATATAAATATTTAATCATTAATTAATAAATATGCTAAATGATCAAAATACCCTCATCTAGAAATGTGGTAGTGACACTGTCAAAACTCGCATCCAGAATAGGGACACGAGTAGTGAACCACGCCCAGCCTATGCCATAACGACATAAAACACTGTCTAGGTCAACATCATAATATAATATCTCATAATATATATATATATATATATATATATAAGGGTACCTGTCCAATCTAATGGAAGATCAATATAATGGTCTATAATAATGGAGGAACAATATAATGGTCTATAATAATAAAACTAATACTCAATCATAATATTAAACTAGGAGAAGAATGGCACGATATGAAATAGAAGCAAAAGAAATACAAGAGTCACAAATACAAGTCCAAGTCCAATCTAATCTCCACAACATAAGTCTCAAAATAATAGTATATGCCAAGTCTTTAAATGTCACAAATACAATAAGATAATAAATCTTAGTCTCCTCTACGACTAAATCTACATCCTCCTGGACTAGTGGTGCTATCTCTACAATTGGATCATCCTCTTATGCCCCGTAATACGTAGGACACATCTTCACTAACCAGTCATTTGAAATATATATCCAATCAGGATTGGAGAGAAGTACAAAACTCAAAAAATCTGAAAATAGTTTCAAATGTATGGTAGAGCATATATAACAGATAATAGAAAATAATAGTAGATATACTAGTCAGTAGGAAATGAAATGAACTAGAACAATAGGTGAAGTACTAGAAAGGAAGAACAAAAATATGGTAATAACTGCAAATAATGGAAAATCGATAACACTAACTAATGTCCCTTGAGTACAAGTTCATTATATGATCGGTTTGGATTGAACATGAATATAACAAGGTAACTCAATTACACGTGTAATATGTAATCCACATGTACACGAACACAAGTAGGCTTGATCATATTACCAACTCCTACTCCCCCATCCCCAACTAATACTCATGGATTCAATCACGACACATTATGAACATGAATATAAGCACGTTGAACATGAGCAGTGTATGAATACGAAGTACACGATAGTCAATACCCGATACATATGATAAAATACATATGAAGAAGTACCCACTGAAAATGGGCGGAGATAACATCCCATGATAGGATCCATTTAGTACCAGTCCTTGTAGCCACTGTGTTGAAATCAAGTAAACAGTTCTAAAACATGTGATATATAAACTATCATGACTGAAAACTAATAGAGAGATGTACTCGCCTCTGGTCCTGAGCAAAGGTGTCTTTTAATGCCCAGATTATGTCACACAACCCTATTTAGGAAATATGAGGTCAAATGGTATAATACAGAAAATTGAGTTAAAATCTATCAATACATGATTCTAGGTCCACACTAAGGTCAATTGGTCTAAGTTGGCCACTAACTAGTCAATACTAGCTAATATATGTGTATAACTAATTAACTAACAAGAACAGTTAACTAAACTGGTACTTCTACTTTTTGCTGCTACTAAGGTAACAGAATCTACACAGGCCTTCCACCTAAACTAACTGATACTCTATGCTATTATCTAATCACTAACTGGTAAAGTTTATTAATACTAATTCCAATACAATGACTGATAATTCAGTCCTAAATTAACATCTATCATGCTAATACTAAATAGCTAACTGATAACTAATATTACTAACATACTAACAGTTAAATAACTCTAACATAACACTCCTTGACTGATACCACTAACTGAGAGTACTATAATGACTATTGCTACTAATCGATGGCTTAACATTCACTAACTAATGTATACTCCATCATATCCCATATCTAACATAACACGCCTTAACTACAATAAGCAATCACAATAAGCAAGAAAGAATTATACTTCACGGCTCAAACAGATAAGGATATCGCTCACGTATCTTGACTTCTCACTCCCAGTAGACTCCCATGTAGGGTGATGCCTCCACGCGACGTGTACCAAAGGAATCAACTGGTTCTGCAGCACCTTCTCTCTGCGGACCAGAATCTCCACGGGCTGCTCTAGGTAGCTGAGAGTCAGATCCACCTCGATCTTCGAGTAATCTAATACATGGCTAGGATCTATCATATATCATCTCAGCTGTGACATATGGAACACGTTGTGCACTCCCTCTAGTACAGGCGGCAAGTCTAGTCTATAGGCCACTACACCGACCCTCTTAAGAATACCAAAGGATCCGATGTATCGTGGACTAAACTTTCTGCCTCCACCAAAGGAATTGTGCCCCTTGTTGAAGAAATCCTCAAGAATACCAAGTTGCCTACCTAGTACAAAATATAGCCTTAGTACCTTATCTAATACAAGTAATCCTAAATAATGCAAACAAACTATACCTCAAACTCCAAAGGTCTCTGATGGCTATCGGCCTAATCCCGCTGTCTGTCCTACGCCACCTGAAATCTATCTCTGATGAGCTTCACATTCTAAGCTGTATCCACGACCATCTTCGGTCACAATAATGCTCTTTTAACAAAATCATCCCAAGATAATACAGTGTGGCATCTCCGTCCATACAGTACCTCAAATGGTGACATCTCGATACTGGCCTGGTAGTTATTGTTATAATCAAACTCTACCATGTGAACGTGATCCTTCCAAGAGCCTCTGAAATCCAAAACACAAGTGAGAAGCATATCCTCGAGAGTCTAAATAGTCCTCTCCGACTGCCCGTCTGTCTGAGGGTGATATGCAGTACTAAACTTGAGCTGGGAGCCCAAGCTAGCCAGCAAACTCCTCTAGAAGTGGGATATGAATTGACTATCCCTATCCGAGACTATGCTCACAGAAACTCCATGTAATTTGACTATTTATCGTACATACATCTCCACGAGCTTCTCCATAGATGTACCCACTTTGAATGGCAAAAAGTGGGCCAATTTGGTCAACCTGTCAATAATGACCCAAATTGTGTCTTTTCCTCCTAGAGAACGCAGAAGTCTGAAACAAAATCCTTCATCACATGCTCCCATTTCCACTCTAGAATGGGTAAAGGATGAAGCAATCCACCTGGCCTTTATCTCTTCGCCTTTATCCGTTGGCATACCAAGCATCTGGATACGAAGCTCACCATCTCCTGCTTTATACCATTCCACCAAATATGCTCTCTCATGTCTCTATACATCTTATTGGCACCTGAATGCATAGAGTACTGAGATTGATTTGCCTCCTGAAGAACCTCCTCGTGCAATACTCCACTCGGCACACACAATCTGGTACCGTGCCTTAATGATCCATCCTTTGCAATACTGAAGTCCTCTGCCAATCCCATCCGGATTTGCACTCTGATACTCCTTAGAGACTCATCCTCGAACTGTGCGGCACTGATCCCGTCCATCAACTCTGACTGTACCTAAAGTCCCCACATCTGTGTCACAACTCCAGGAACTAGCACCTCAATACCCAAGCTATCAAGATCGGCCAATAAATGTCTGTCCCTCATCAAGTACATAGCCACTAGATACCTGCTCAAAGCATGAGTGACTACGTTGGCCTTCCCTGGATGGTGCTGCAAAGAAATATCAAAGTCCTTCATCAACTCCAACCATCTCCGCTGCCTCATATTGAGCTCTTTCTGTGTAAACACATACTTCAAGCTTTTGTGGTCTGTAAAGATCACCACACGCTCCTCATACAAGTAGTGTTTCTACAACTTTAAAGCAAAAATGACTTCTGCCAACTCCATGTCATGGGTAGGATAATTCTTCTTATGAGGGCATAATTTCTTGGAAGCATAGGCAATCACCTTCCCGTTCTGCTGTAACGCACATCCCAAACCATTACCTGAAGCATAACTATATATAGAAAATCTTTCTGTCCCCGATGGCAATATCAACACTGGAGCTGTAGTCAACCTCTTCTTCAGCTCCTTAAAAGCGATCAGAGAAAAATCCTGAATAAATCTACCATAATAGCTTGCCAATCCAAGAAAGCTCCTAATCTCTGCCACTGAACTCGGGGTAGACCATAACTCAACTACATATATCTTCTTTGGGTCCACTGCGATCATGTCTCATGCAATCACATGCCCGAGGATTTTAACCTTATCAAGGAAAAACTCATACTTCGAAAGCTTTTCATACAGTTTCTCCTTCCTGAGAGTCTCCTGAACAATCCTCAGGTGATTCTCATGCTCCTTTGATATCTTCGAATATATCAATATATCATCAATGAAGACCACAATAATCTGATCTTGGTATTGATGAAACACCTTATTCATTAGGTTCATGAATACCGCCGGGGCATTGCTCAACTCAAACGACGTCACTAAGAACTCGAACTGCCCATACCGAGTCCTGAAAGCTATTTTAGGAATGTCTTTCTTCTTCACTTTCACCTGGTGGTACCCCAACCTTAAGTCTATCTTCAAGAATACCTTCTCTCCGCTCAACTGATCAAATAGATTGCCATTCTGCGACAACAGATATTTATTCTTGATAGTGAGGCTGTTGAGAGCCCTGTAGTCCATACACATATATGTTGACCCATTCTCTTTCGGTACAAATAATACCAAAGCATACCACGGTGATGAACTGGAGCGAATGAAGCCTTTGTCCTGCAACTCATCAACCAATTTCTTCAACTCTACTAGTTTGCTTTTTTTTTACCCTACAGACATGCTGTGATATCTTCCCTACACCTGGTACTAAGTCTATAGAGAACTCCATATCTCTGTCTGGTGGCAACCCCGCAACTCCTCCGGAAAGACATCTATATACTCTGCAATCAACGGATGTGGCAGCTCCTGCTCTTCCACCATAGCTCTATATAAGTCATCCTTGCTCTGCTCTAATGAACCTCTGACGAACTCAAACTCTGGCTCACTTGGCATCTAAAATAAAACTCTGCCTCCACGATAATCGATTCTAGCATGGTGCCAACTCAACCAATCTATCCCGAGTACTATATCGTAGCTGGAAAGTGGCATTACGAGTAGACACACGCTCAACTCTCGGCCTCCTAGAGAAACTCTCTGATCCTTGCAAATATTACTAACCTGGATAAAGCCACCCCCGGTCATAATCTTACAAGTCCTCGCCAACGGTTCAGTCTCAAGATGATGCTTCAAAGCAAAAGATACAGATACGAAACTATGTGAAGCACCAGAATCAAATAAAGCATGAGCTGAAAAAGAATCAAGATAGACTGAATGTGGGATGACACCAACAATTGGCTCCTCCTCTTTGACGGTCAAGGCAAAAGCTCGCCCCTGCTGCACACCTCTCTGTTGCAGCTGGTGTTGTACGAACCTCTGCTACTATTTTGGCAATGGAGGTCCTTTTTGTTGTCCCGCTGGTGATCTCGCAAGTGCTCTATGTTCTTGGGCCCCGTTCTAAGCTGGACGAGCTGGAGCCCTAGGACAAGCCCTCAACTGGTGGTCTCTTGATTCGTAGAACAACTCCTGGCCTAATCTTATCCTGCACGTATCCCATCCATGTCCTATTTGTTTTAGAATGGGCAAAGAATAGCTAGCTGAGCTGGTCTCTGAATCTGGTGCACCTGTTATACTGGAGCTCTAGCTGGAGCGGGGAACTGATGCCTCGGCTGCTGGAAGTATCTCTGATGTTGCTGCTGAAAGTGAGACAGCTTTGCTGGCCACGCACTATTACTAGCTCCTGAGGGATCCCTCATCCTCTTGGTTCCAGGCCCCAAATCATCCTCTACCTGCTGTGCCTGTGCTAGGATCTTCTTAAATATCGTAGTGTGATATCCTCTAATATAGGATTTGATCTCCCTATTTAGACCCTTTCTAAACTTTCGGCCTTCCCTCGGGGATTCTGTCCCTCCACATAGTGACCCAATCTGGCATAGTCTGCTACGTACTCATCCACCGTCATGTTGCCCTGGACAAGGTACTGAAACAGGCTCTCTAAAGAAGTCAGAGCCACATCTAGAAAGAACTTCTCCTTGAAAAGCTCCTTAAAAGTTTTCCAAGAAAGTCCAGGTGCTGAGATCCTCGGGTCGGTCCTGAACCATGTCAAAGAAATGTCATACATCATGCTCCCTGCCGCCTCCACCTACAAGCTATCTGGAATCTGCACCAGCCGCAGGTTCCTCCCAATATCTTTGATCCAATCATCAGCATAAATAATTCCCTCGGTGCTTTTAAATTCCTTTTGCCCCCATCCTTTTGAAGTATATGATAGTCTCCAACCTCGGCTGCTGCGGGGTGGGCTGAGGAGGTGCCATATGTGGCTGGACCAAGGTAACTCTCTCAACGACAGAAAGTGCAAGCTGATGGGCATTCTTAATGCCCTACCTCATGACCTCAGACTGACGCTACTGGGACTTTGCCTGGGCCCGCTGTGCCTCCATCATCTGCTAAAAGAGTGCTAATCCCTAGGCCGGATCAACTACTGGTAGTAGAGGTGGAAGCTCCTTTAAAGCTGTAGGCACCATCCTTTGTGAAGCTGTGGGTACTATCCTCTGGATTGGAGGTGCAGCACGTCCGAAAGCTGCTTTAGTAAACCCTACCTGGATCGGTGAAGCGACCCTCTGAGCTAGAGCTGATGGAGCAGTAGCTGTTGTTGCCCTCTCAACAATAAGTGGGGAAGCCGCAGAGGAAGTTGTTGTTGCTCCCGAGCAATAGAAACTGATCTTCGAAGGCATCCTGAAGATAGATTCAAAACAAAGGAATCAATATTGAGTAAGATACGATATCATCAAAGAAGGACATAATTATTCAAAGTAAAGCAAGAATTCAGATAGATAGGGATAGTAAAACAGATATTTAGAAATTTTCCTAGCTGTGATTGAGTATACTCTCAGCCTATATTCTATATCCAAAAGCAAGATCATAGCAATATTCTAAGTCTGACCACTACTAAAAAATTATACTACTTGCGATCTCTTAACCTTTATGGGCTACAACTAAAAATGTGTCACTACATGCACCAGGAATAAGGACACAAGTAGTGAACCACGCCTAGACTACGCCATAACAACGACGTAGAACGTTGTCTAAGTCAACATCATAATCTAACATCTCATAATATATATAAGGGTACCTGTCATGCTATCTTAACTCTAAATAGAGAAAATATATAATGGTATATAATAATGAAACTAATACTCGATCACAATATTAAATTAGAGGAAGAATGACATGATTTGGAATAGAAGCAAAAGAAATACAAGAGTCACAAATACAAGTCCAAGTCCAATCTAATCTCCACAGCATAAGTCTCAAAATAATAATATATGCCAAGTCTCTAAATGTCACAAATAGAATGAAATAATAATTCAAAGTCTCCTCCACGACAAAGGCTATGTCCTCCTAGACTAGTGGTGCTATCTCTCCAACTAGATGATCCTCTTGTGCCCCATAATACGTAGGACACATCTTCACTAACTAGTCATCGGAAGAACATATCTAATCAGGATTGGGGTACAAAAATCTGAAAGAAATTCCAAATGCATGGTAGATCATATATGATAGATAATAGAAAATAATACAAGATATACTAGTCAATAGGAAATAAAATAAACTAGAACAACAAGTAAAGTACTAGAAAGAAAGAACGACAATATGGTAATAACTACAAATAATGAAAAATAGATAATACTAACTAATGTGCCTTGAGTACAAGTTCATTGTATGATCGGTTTGGGTAGAACATGAATATAATAAGGTAACTAAATTACACGTGTGATATGTAATTAACACGTACATGAATACAAGAGGGCTTGATCACATAACTAACTCCTACTCCCCCATGCCCAACTAATACTAATGGATCCAATCAGGATATTATGAATACGAATATAAGCATACTAAACACGAGTGTAGAAGCATAAAAAATACGCTGGAGAAATTATACGTAATAGGCATAAAACCCGCATAAAGCAGAGTTTTAGTGCTATGCAACATAAATCATGACTTCAAAGCTATTGGCGTACAGTAAAACTTCAATTCTATTTTTAGCAGAAGATAGAACCCAAACAGTCCGTGTAAAGCGTCACATTCGAGGACATTTATGGCATAAAAGGTGGCCGCTCCCTCCATACAGCGTAACATACGTCTACTTTTAATGCAGCGTGGAGTTGTACGAGGAACGCTTCGAATTCTTTGAATGAACCTGTCAGTAAAAGTAGTGAACCTGACTCCTGACAGAGAGTACTGCACGACTGTCACGACCCGTACCCGATGTAAGGATACTAGTCAGAAACAACGCCCAGCCTATGCCGCAGAATCGGCGGTAGAACGCTGTCTAGATAGTCTATCTAAAGTAATGAACCACCAATAATGATAGAATACTCAATCACAGAACTAAGATAGAATGAGCACGAAACAGATAAGAATAGAATAGTCATCATACAACTCATGAGTTTAAAATAATACATCAATGAGTCTGAAGAGCAACAAAATAGGCTGGAGACAAATCCAGTACAAAAGAATACTATAATACTACAAAGCTACAACTCCAGGGTCAACTGTCTCAGTTGGGATAAGTCCCTCTTGAGCCAGGGTCTCAGAATCTAAACTCACAACATCCTGGGGTTCATAATAGGTAGGGTACCCCTCAGTGTCATCTGGAAAAATATATCCAGTCAGGAAAGGAGCAGAGTACAACCCTAACAGCAGTTCTCAATTAATGATAAAAACTATGTAACAGTAAATAGCTATGGATAAACAAGATGCACAATAGGAATAAGAGATATATAGACAATAAGGAAATAATGGAAAGAAATACAATAAGGAACAATATGCTAATGAAACAATAATACTAAAGACTAAGTGTGTGAGTACTAGCTTAACATGTGATCAGCTTGGGCAAGATGCAATGCGGCCTGGCTAATCATACGTGCGGTGCATGATCAACACTATTCGCTTACCAGTACTTTATTCAATAGGGATTTGATCACATATCTATACTAATACTCCCCACCCCCGACTGGTATAATAGATCCAACCACGGTATGCTATGGCACTAGATTCCCCATGAAGAGAGCGACTTCTCCCGAAAATTGGTGTCTGTACATGTACAAGATAACCAATGAAACAATACTTGCACCATATACACCATATACCAAGGAATAACATCTCATGACGAGATCCAGATATACCAATCCGTGTAACCATAGTGTCGAGAGAAACATGTAAATCTACACTAGATACAACGAACATAGAGGATATCATAAATGAGAAACTATTAGAGAATGTACTCGCCTGAAGTCCAATAAACAGTCTCACAGATGTCTGACTCGGTACCTTGAAGACCTAGATATGGAATACCACATTAATATAAGGTCTCGGAAAGAGAACAAGTCAAACTAGTCAACTATGGTCAACTCTAAAGTCAAACATGGTCAAACCAAGGTCAACCTCACAAGACCTCTATATAAAATAATATAGAAATAAAATACAACAATTTAGGAAATCAAAATTAGATCCCAAAAGATACCCACACAAAGTATACTAATAATACAATTAATGCACACTCTAAATAATGTATATACAAACCAATATTTATACAAATAAAATAATATATTATTATTAGTATTATACCTCACAAAAATACCTATATATATACATATATATAAATCAAAATGCATATATATATATATATATATATATATATATATATATATATATATATATATATATATAACAAATTTAATAACTATATACTTATATATACATACATATAAACTTACAAAATTAAAATACCAAACACATGCACATATTAATGTACATATTTTACATGGCTAGAAGCACATATAAAAGTACATTCATTAATATACAAATAATTATATAATAATTATAAATAATATAATTACACATTTAAACACATAAGTATATTTTATAAAACATTTATGTATAAATTATTTTATTAACATAAGTACATATATAATTGCATGCAAGAAGCTACATATATACATTTATACATCATATTAGAACTCATAAAAATATATAGATCTATGCTACAATAAATACCATAATAAATACACTAAAATAATATATAATATCTATATATATTTACTAATTATAAATAAAGAATTTAAAGCATAAATAATTAGATCTACCCAAAAATACACCAAATTGGAGAGTATCACACCGTATCCCACTAGATCTAGGATACGCATACGACACGAGTCCAACACACAACCAAATGCACCCCGAAGGACGCAAACAAGTCACAAATAATATTTATGAACAAATCAAAGTGTCAAAAGTAGATCTATGTGTCCGTGTCAAAATACGACATGTACAAAGCCCCGTGTCGGAGGAAAACCCCCAAAATGACACGTATCACCAAATAGTTAGGATACGGACCACAAGTACCAAATATGGACACGACACAAGCCCCAAACACATAAGCACATGCCCAATTGATCTATAAGATCAATTGACACACACAACAAAATATAAATTCAAAATTCCAATAAAATTGCCACAAAAAGCACCATAACTTTCTCCATGGGTCTCCTATGAACATAAAACAAAGTCCTATGGGTAGTACATACATATGGGTTGATTTTACATGATTAAATCTCAGATTTAGAAGCTATTTTAATGGAAAAAACTGAATTATACCTATTGGGAGATGGATTCCCAATGAAACCTCCAATTGAGATGAACTTGCTTCCAAATTGTAGATCCTTGCTCCTCTTTGTATATCCTTGCTTCCTCCTTCTAGATCCTTGCTTCTCAACTTTCTAATGATGATTGGAAAGAATTTGGAATGAATTTAGTGGAGAATTGGAATAGGAATGGAGGGAATTTGGGAGTGGGAATTTCTATATCTAGATTGGAAATGAGAATGAGAGGAGAGAGAAATTTCCCTCCCTCTAATATAGGCCGGCCATGCCCCCTTCCCCAAGCAATTGTAAAATGTCCAATGTACCCCTTGGGGCCTCTCATGAAGAAATAATTAAGGACGGAAGCTTCTAGTCTAATCATTTAATTAATTTAATCCATCTCCTTAACTATGGGCTTTCTAAATGGGCCAACTCTAACTATTTAATTCATGTTGGTCCATGGGTCCAATCTAAACTAGTTGGGTCTACTAAAATAAGTCCAAAATAATTAAATAACATCCAACAATAATTAAATAATACAACAAAAATTATTTACCATGCACAATATTTATTTAAATAGGAAATTACTAAAATACCCTTTTTCCTAAAATGTGGTAGTGACAAGTCTACCCTCCTTAAAATAATTTCGTCCTCGAAATTTAAAGATGAAAACTACCCCCAGAAAAATCACAGAACAGAACTAAAGAATCAGAATTAACTAATGAACAGAACATAACTAGAAAATAACATTCCTCAAGGTACAAACAAATATGGATAACGCTCTCGCATATTATCCTCTCTCTCCCAGGTAGACTCCTCCGGAGAGTGATGCCTCCATACGACGCGTACCAAAGGAATAGTCTGGTTCCTCAGCACCTTCTCTCTCCGATCCAGAATCTCAACTGGCTGCTCTGGATAGCTAAGAGTAGGACCCACCTCTATCTTTGAGTGATCCAATACATGACTAGGATCTGCCACGTATCGTCTCAACTACGACACATGAAATACGTTGTGCACTCCCTCCAATGCAGGTGGCAAGTCTAGTCTATAAGCAACTGTACCGACCCTCTCTAGAATAGTGAAAGGTCCGATGAATCGCGGACTAAGCTTTCCGCCTCCACCGAAGCGAATCGTGCCTCGTGTCGGAGAAATTCTCAGAAACACCAAACCACCCACCTAGAACAAAACACCATCTTAAGAACTTAATCTATAACAAAGAAGAACAAGCACAAACAAAATCTAAACTATACCTCAAACTCCAAAGGTCTCCGATGGCTATCGGCCCAATGCCGCTGTCTGTCCTGCGCCACTCGAAGTCTGTCTCTGATCAACTGAACCTTCTCTGCTGCATCCATAACCATCTCTGGCCCAAGCAAAACTCTCTCTCCAACATCGTCCCAAGACAAAGGAGTACGATACCTCCGACCATATAGAGCTTCAAAAGGTAACATCTCTATACTGGCCTGGTAACTGTTGTTGTAAGCAAACTCTACCAAATGGAGATGGTCCTCCCAAGAACCCCCGAAATCTAGTACACAAGTGCACAACATATCCTCGAGAGTCTAGATAGTCCTCTCTGACTACCCATCTGTCTGGGGATGATATGCAGTACTGAACTTGAGCTGAGTGCCCAAACTCTCCTGCAAACTCCTCCAGAAATGAGAAGTGAAACGACAATCCCGATCTGAGACTATGCTGACGGGAACTCCATGTATCCTAACGATCTGTCTCACATACATCTCTTCCAGCTTCTCCGTAGACAAACCCACCTTGAAAGGCAAAAAATGGGCCGACTTGGTCAATCTATCAACAATGACCCAAATTGCGTCTTTTCCTCCTGGAGATCATGGAAGTCCGGACACAAAATCTATAGTAATGTGTTCCCAATTCCACTCTGGAATAGGTAATGGCTGAAGTAACCCTCCTGGCCTCTGCCTCTCGGCTTTTACCTGCTGGCACACTAAGCATCTGGATACAAACTGTGCCACTTCCCTCTTCATGCCATACCACCACACACTCTCTCGCATATCCCGATACATCTTGTTAGCACCTGGATGTATGGAATACTGAGAGCGATGCGCTTCCTGCAATACCTCCTCGCGCAACTCCCCACTAGGCACACACAATCTAACTCCATGCCTCAAAGATCCATCCTCTGTAATAGTGAAATCATCCTCCAATCCTGCCCTCACTTGAGCTCTGATACTCCTCAAAGATACATCATCATACTGTGCTGCCTTAATCCTGTCCATCAAATTTGAGTGTATCTGCAATCCCCACATCTGCATAGCACCACCAGGAACAATCACCTCAATGCCCAAGCTCTCCAAGTCCTCCAACAAATATCGATCCTACGTCAAGAACATAGCTACCGGATACCTGCTCAAAGCATCGGCAACTATATTGGCTTTCCCAGGATGATATTGTAAAGAGATATCAAAATCCTTCATCAGTTCCAACCATCGACGCTGCCTCATGTTCAACTCCTTCTGCGTGAAAACATACTTCAAGCTTTTGTGGTCTGTGAAGATCTCCACATGCTCTCAGTACAAATAATGTTTTCACAACTTCAGGGCGAATATGACAGCTGCCAACTCCAAATCATGGGTAGAATAGTTCTTTTCATGAGGACGTAATTGCTTGGATGCATAGGCAATCACTTTTCCATGCCGCTGAAGAACACAACCTAAACCCTTTCCCGATGCATCACTATAAATAGTGAAACCTCCGGACCCTGATAGCAACGTCAAAATAGGAGCAGACGTCAACCTCTTCTTCAATTCTTCAAAAGCAACCTGGAAATCCTCCGTCCAAACAAACTCTACATCCTTCCTTGTGAGTCTGGTCATTGGCTCGGCAATCCTCGAAAAATCTTGCACAAACTTTCTGTAGTAGCCTGCAAATCCCAAGAAACTCCTGATCTCTGCTACCGAACTCGGAGTCTTCCAAGATTCTACTGCTGAAATCTTTTTTGGATCCACTGAAATACCATCACCAGTCACAACATGCCCCAAGAATTCTACCTTGTCCAAGAAAAACTCACATTTGGACAACTTCCCATAAAGCTTCTCCTTCCCCAGCACATCCAACACAATCCTCAAATGCTTCTCATGCTCCTCCGGTGTCCTCGAGTATATGAGTATGTCGTCGATGAACACCACCACGAACTTGTCAAGGTACTGGTGGAACACCTTGTTCATCAAGTTCATAAATACCGCTGGTGCATTAGTCAAACCAAACGGCATCACCATAAACTCGTACTGACCATACCGAGTTCTAAAAGCAGTCTTCGGTATGTCCTCCTGCTTCACCTTTACCTGATGGTAGCCTGATCTCAAATCTATCTTAGAAAATACCTTCGCACCACTCAACTGATCAAACAGATCATCAATCCGTGGCAAAGGATACTTATTCTTAATAGTGAGATTATTCAAAGCCCTGTAATCAATGCACATGCGCACCGATCCATCCTTCTTTGGTACAAACAATACCGGGGCTCCCCATGGTGAAGAACTCGATCTGATAAACCCCTTATCCTGTAATTCGTCCACCTGCTTCTTTAACTCGACCAGCTCACTGTTGTTTACTCTATAGACATGTTGCGAAATTGGTTCTGCACCTGGCACCAAGTCTATAGAAAATTCAACATCTCGATCTGGTGGCAATTCTGGCAATTCCTCAGGAAACACATCCAAGAATTCTGCTATCAACGGATGCGGCAACTCCTTGTCTTCCACCATAGCTCCATAAATAATGCCTTCTCCCTGCTCCGCAGCTCCTCTAGCAAACTCGAACTCTGGCTCTCCTGGCGAACCAAACAAAACTCTACTTCCTCTACAGTCTATGCTAGCACGGTGCCTACTCAACCAATCCATCCCGAGTACAATGTTGTAGCTCGGAAGTGGCATTACAAGTAGACACGCACTCAATTCCCGGCCTCCCAGAGTAACTCTCCGATCCTTGCAAATATCATTAACCAGGATAATGCCTCCCCCGGTCATGATCTTGCAAGTCCTAAGCAAAGACTCAGCTACCAAACCATGCTTCAGAGCAAAAGAAACAGATACAAAACTATGGGAAGCACCACTATCAAACAAAGCTAAAGCTGGAATGGAATCAAGAAGAATAGAACCTGCGATAACATCTCCGGTGGGTTCCTCCTCTTCGACGGTCATAGCAAACGCTCGTCCCTGTCGAGCACCTCCCTGCTGTTGATGCTGGACAAAATGCTGCTGCTGTGTCGGAAGCGGTCCCCTCGGCTGTGCTGCAGGTAGTCTCGTCTGTGTCCTCGGAGCTGGAGCTGCTCCCTGAACTGCACGACAAGGACACTCCCTTGATTGATGTCCTTCAGTACCACAATACAAACAAACTCCTAGCCTCCTCCTGCAAACTTCCCAGATGTGGCCGGGCTTCTTGTAAAAGTTGCATGGAGCTTGCTGTAACTGTCTCTGCTGCTGAGGTGCCTGGTGAAAAGGCGCTCTAGCTGGAGTCTGGTTCTGTTGTGGCTGCTGGAAAGGTCTGGACTGGAAATGAGGATGTTTGGCAGATACTCCACTGCCGTTGGCCCCCAGAAAAGAATTACGGTCTCTCTTTGTCTTCAAACCCAGATCCCGCTCAATCTTGTGTGCCTCCGCAAGTATCTCCGAGTATGTCTTATAAAAAGGCGGAATGAGAATCAATATGGCACAAGATGTAAGACATCAAGGAAAGGACAGTATAAGGGATCAAGTATCAATGTCAAAGAAGAATAGTTGAATCAAAAGGATTTTCCTAGATGTGATTGAGTATCTCAGCCTATATCCTATATCCTATCATAGGCTCGTAGTAGTACAACTAAGTTGTCATACTACCACGACATCACATACTTGTGAAGCTAGACCTGCATGGGCCACCACCAAAAATGTGTCACGACCCGTACCCGATGTAAGGATACTAGTCGGAAACAACGCCCAGCCTACGCCGCAGAATCGGCGGTAGAACGCTGTCTAGATAGTCTATCTAAAGTAATGAACCACCAATAATGATAGAATACTCAATCACAGAACTAAGATAGAATGAGCACGAAACAGATAAGAATAGAATAGTCATCATACAACTCATGAGTTTAAAATAATACATCAATGAGTCTGAAGAGCAACAAAATAAGCTGGAGACAAATCCAGTACAAAAGAATACTACAATACTACAAAGCTACAACTCCAGGGTCAACTGTCTCAATTGGGATAAGTCCCTCTTGAGCCAGGGTCTCAGAATCTAAACTCACAACATCCTGGGGTTCATAATAGGTAGGGTACCCCTCAGTGTCATCTGGAAAAATATATCCAGTCAGGAAAGGAGCAGAGTACAACCCTAACAGCAGTTCTCAATTAATGATAAAAACTATGTAACAGTAAATAGCTATGGATAAACAAGATGCACAATAGGAATAAGAGATATATAGATAATAAGAAAATACTGGAAAGAAATATAATAAGGAACAATATGCTAATGAAACAATAATACTAAAGACTAAGTGTGTGAGTACTAGCTTAACATGTGATCGGCTTGGGCAAGATGCAATGCGGCCTGGCTAATCATACGTACGGTGCATGATCAACACTATTCGCTTACCAGTACTTTATTCAATAGGGATTTGATCACATATCTATACTAATACTCCCCACCCCCGACTGGTATAATAGATCCAACCACGGTATGCTATGGCACTAGATTCCCCAAGAAGAGAGCGACTCCTTCCGAAAATCGGTGTCTGTACATGTACAAGATAACCAATGAAACGATACTTGCACCATGTACACCATATACCAAGGAATAACATCTCATGACGAGATCCGGATATACCAATCCGTGTAACCATAGTGTCGAGAGAAACATGTAAATCTATACTAGATACAACGAACATAGAGGATATCATAAATGAGAAACTATCAGAGAATGTACTCGCCTGAAGTCCAATGAACAGTCTCACAGATGTCTGATTCGGTACCTCGAAGACCTAGATATGGAATACCACATTAATACAAGGTCCCGGAAAGAGAATAAGTCAAACTAGTCAACTATGGTCAACTCTAAAGTCAAACATGGTCAAACCAAGGTCAACCTCACAAGACCTCTATATAAAATAATATAGAAATAAAATACAATAATTTAGGAAATCAAAATTAGATCCCAAAAGATACCCACACAAAGTATACTAATAATACAATTAATGCACACTCTAAATAATGTATATACAAACCAATATTTATACAAATAAAATAATATATTATTATTAGTATTATACCTCACAAAAACACCTATATATATACATATATATAAATCAAAATGAATATATATATATATATAACAAATTTAATAACTATATACTTATATATACATACATATAAACTTACAAAATTAAAATACCAAACACATGCACATATTAATGTACATATTTTATATGGCTAGAAGCACATATAAAAATACATTCATTAATATACAAATAATTATATAATAACTATAAATAATATAATTACACATTTAAACACATAAATATATTTTATAAAACATTTATGTATAAATTATTTTATTAACATAAGTACATATATAATTGCATGCAAGAAGCTACATATATACATTTATACATCACATTAGAACACATAAAAATATATAGATCTATGCTACAATAAATACCATAATAAATATACTAAAATAATATATAATATCTATATATATTTACTAATTATAAATGAAGAATTTAAAGCATAAATAATTAGATCTACACAAAAACATACCAAATTGGAGAGTATCACACCGTATCCCACTAGATCTAGGATACGCATGCGACACGAGTCCAACACACAACCAAATGCACCCCGAAGGACACAAACAAGTCACAAATAATATTTATAAACAAATCAAAGTGTCAAAAGTAGATCTATGTGTCCGTGTCAAAATACGACATGTACAAAGCCCCGTGTCGGAGAGAAACCCCCAAAATGATACGTATCACCAAATAGTTGGGATACGGACCACAAGTACCAAATATGGACACGACACAAGCCCCAAACACATAAGCACATGCCCAATTGATCTATAGGATCAATTGACACACACAACAAAATGTAAATTCGGAATTCCAACAAAATTGCCACAAAAAGTACCATAACTTTCTCCATGGGTCTCCTATGAACATAAAACAAAGTCCTATGGGTAGTACATACATATGGGTTGATTTTACATGATTAAATCTCATATTTAGAATCTATTTTAATGGGAAAAACTGAATTATACCTATTGGGAGATGGATTCCCAATGAAGCCTCCAATTGAGATGAACTTGCTACCAAATTGTAGATCCTTGCTCCTCTTTGTATATCCTTGCTTCCTCCTTCTAGATCCTTGCTTCTCAACTTTCTAATGATGAATTGGGAAGAATTTGGAATGAATTTGGTGGACAATTGGAATGGGAATGGAGGGAATTTGGGAGTGGGAATTTCTAGATCTAGATTGGAAATGAGAATGAGAGGAGAGAGAAATTTCTCTCCCTCTAATATAGGCCAGCCATGCCCCCTTCCCCAAGCAATTGTAAAATATCCAATGTACCCCTTGGGGCCTCTCATGAAGAAATAATTAAGGAATGAAGCTTCTAGTCTAATCATTTAATTAATTTAATCCATCTCCTTAACTATGGGCTTTCTAAATGGGCCAAGTCTAACTATTTAATTCATGTTGGTCCATGGGTCCAATCTAAACTAGTTGGGTCTACTAAAATAAGTTCAAAATAATTAAATAACATCCAACAACAATTAAATAATACAACAAAAATTATTTACCATGCACAATATTTATTTAAATAGGAAATTACTAAAATACCCTTTTTCCTAAAATGTGGTAGTGACAACGACAATTGAGAGGACGGCTGTAATGATAATTTTACATAGAGCCCCAGACTGTCGCTTAGCGGCAAATCCTTGATATAAGACGTCGTTTACGTATTCAAAGAAATACGCTGCCTAGTTTTACACAGGCAAACATGAGCTTTTACGCTTAAGAGGAGACAAAACTAGACGCCACGTCAAAAGCTGCTCTTCGTACAGAACTCGAGGCACGTCTCTGCAATTAATGTGCGAGATGGGGGCAGATCTCTGCATTTAATGCACGAGATTTTATTCTATTTCTAATGACTGGATGAGCTATAATTAGGGCTAATACGTCCACATCACCATCCCTGCATATTATGTCATCAGGATATTTTTAGCTATAGGAGCACGCTGTACGCTAACTCCTTGAAATATGCCGACTAGGCTATTTTCAATTATAGGAGTACGCTGTATGCTATCTCCTCAAAATACGCCAACTCAGACTATATTTGCAAAGGTGCGTGATTAGACTATTTGGTCCAGAATACGCTCAAGACCCCAGTCAACATCAAGTTCCATGTGCTATTTGGCTTCTACGCTAATATGACAGATATCTGGCTTCTACGCCAACATGACGTGCTATCTGGCTTCTACGCCTACTTGGCCTCTACGCCAACAAGATAAATATTTGGCTTCTACGCCATGGTGACAGTTATTTGGCTTTTACGGCAAACTTTTCTACGCGAGGGGCAGTTACCTACGTGGCTTGCATGCTGTAATCTTCGCAGCAGTTATACAAGTTACCTCATAATGGGATACGCGTCACATGCGGATTCAGAAGATCATTTATACATGGGTGGCAGTTATTATAACCGTCGCGAAAAAAGTGCCACACTCTCCACTGTTCGGCTTCTACGCCGACTGGACGGTTACTGTCACTAAAACCCTATAAATAGAGACCTCCAGCCACGGAGGTCAGGTGTGGAGAAAAAGGTCGAAGATTTTGGTGAAGAGGTCAAGGGTCAGAAAACCAAGGTCAAAAGATAGATTGATTGAGAGAGAAGAGTCTAGAGCGCAGACCGAGAGTGGTGATTGACGACTTTGGCATTGAGCCTCCAATCCCTCTTGCGATCCTTGAAGCTTCTTCTTCTTCTATAGCACTTCTTCGTCATCGTGTGGTCCAACGGACAAAGTGATCGACCGCATATCAGACTTCTATAGCAATATTTCCCAAGAATCAAACTTTGTACTTAACATCCTCGTATAGGATTAATTATACTTCTTTTTTTTATTTGTAAACCAAAGAAAGGGTTTCGTATAAACCTAGTTTTCATTACTTTCGTTTATTATCAAACACAAGATGGTGACTCTAATGGGGACTACTTTCTCTTCTGATGAGAAAGCCATTGCTCAACACGTTGTTGTATCCGTCGGAGCAACGAAGTAGACTTTGGTCGTCCAATTCGATCAATCTGCTTATCAAGATATGCTTCATGCAGGGGGTAGCTCCCATTCCCTCTCTGTACAGGATAGCAGGAAGCTGCATAAAGTATGGATGCCCCGGACATCCTCTACCCTTCCTGAAGGCTCTCTCTCTCCGATCAACAAGGTTGTGGAATCCCAACCTATATGCTCTGTGCGTAAAAACCCGTCTCCCGTCTGTGACGTGGCAGATAAAGCTTCTTGCAATGCCTCAGCGCCAATCCAGAAATATACAACGCACCCTGCGCGAAAAAACTCGTCTCCCGTCGTTGACATGGCTGACATAATTTCTGGCAAGACCTTGGCGCCAAGTCAGAAATTTCAAACGTGCCCTGCGCGTTAAAACTCGTCTCCCGTCGCTGATGGGGCAGACGTAGTTGCTGATAAGACCTCAGCATTAAGTCAAAAAATTCAAACGTGTCCTGCGCGTAAAAATACATCTCTTGCCTATAAGGGGGTAGATGGTCTCTGCAATCTCCGTAAGGGAAAACAAGTGGCGGATTTCTCGACCTCTCGGCTTTTACGCCATCAAGAGAAGAAGTTGCCTGCTCTTCAGATTACGCGGAATACTGATGTCCGTTTGAAGACTTTCTCAGTTTTGCGCCAATCTATGCAAAACTTTAGATTACGCCAAGACCACCCCCTTGGCGTAAAGAAGGCCCAGCCCGTGGATAGATATGCTCCTCATGGATCATGTGCTATTCACATGGCTGAACTACTATATACATATGGCAGGGAGAGAGTCACGATTCCTAAAATCTGCATTCCGACTAATGTAAAAAGGCAGAATAAGCCTTCTTCTTCTTCTGTTAATCCCCCTGATTTGCGCGATTTCTTAATCCAGAAATGCAAAGATAAGGGATCTTCCGATATGTCTATTACATCCCCTAGGGAGCACTGTTGTAATAGTCATAAAGTTGTAGTTAATTACTGCTGTTCTAAGGCAAAACAGTCAATTTTTGACCGGTTGAACTACTCTTTGTCCTTATAGGAAGAACCGACATTCGCATCGGTAAATATGGTATCGCACAAGTTTAAGTTTAAGACGTCATCCCTCTAGAACTCCAAGTCAAAGGAGATTCGACAGACTCCTTGAGAACATTGAAGCTGGTGTGTTTCGAAATACTCGTTCGAGGTCACGACAACCGATTTCATATTCTTCTGATTCCGATACTGGGGGTCGCCAGTTTCCCGAATCAGACGCTGAAAGTATAGACTCGATCTTTAATGAGATCTATACTAACCCCTCAGTAGCATCCCAAGAAATAGAGGTTTATGCCATCGGAGATGAACATGAAGAAGCTTCCCCATCAGGAAGTATGGAACAACGCATCGCTGTACTGAAAGCATCACTTAAAGAGATGCAGACCCTGATGCAGAGTATGCACCAAATGTTGGTGACTCAACACACAAGTGGGGGTAGATATACCATCAAGTCAGGAGCCTGCTCAAAATCAAGAGTCGGCTGCTCCTCAACCCATCAACTCGGAGAACGTATTACCTCCTGTTGGAGTTGTAATACAACCAACCTTGCATCTCTCGGTGGTCCCTTTTCTAGCTGAAGATCCGATGCAGGCAGTTCAAGATTTAAAACCCCAATTTGATACCTTGAAGCACAAGGATCAGCTCAAAAAATTGGAAATCAACCAGCCATACCCAGCTATCTAGGATGAGGTCCCTTTTCCCCCAAAATACAAACCACAGGCTATGGCTTTGTTTAAAGGAAAGACGTCACCAAGCCAGTACATGAATTACTTCAGCATGATGACGGTGTTGCTGTAAGGGAACGATCCCTTCTCACTCGAGTATTTAAGGGCTGTCTATCTGGCGTGGCCTATCAATGGTACCATAGTCTTGTGGACAACTGTATTTCTTCTTTCAAAGATTTCAAGACTCTGTTCTTTGTTCGATTCTATAAAGGAGGGATGGACATGTCTATGTCCTCACTCATCAAAGTGAAGCAGAAAGAGAAAGAAAACGTTCGTACGTTCATTGAACGTTTTCGTCAGGCCACTTTGTAAATGCCTCCCGGAGTACCAGATTCTGCCTTGGTGGATATTTGTCGGAAGAACCTTCTCCCGCTGATCTCGGTATTCACAAGACCATATCAGTTCCATGATTGGCCCTCGTTCATCATCTCAACGGTAGCCGCCAAAGACAATAGTCGGAAGGCGCGCGACAATGGAATCGTGATCTCCACCTCTGACAAGGGAAAACGGTCATCTTCCAATAGCGACAATCCTCGTGGTGCCAAAGGAAAGGAAGCTTTAGCGATTAACACGTCCAGGCAATCTACCCCGGCAACTACGCAGATGAAACCTAGGACTTTTAGACCCATTGAGGAATATTCTTTTGATGATGATGACATTCCGAGCATATTCGACTATCTAGTAAAAAGTGGCAAGCTCACTCTCCCCGAAGTAAAGCGGCCAAATGAAGTCGGCAGTACCAATAACCCTAAGTACTGTATTTTCCATAGGTATATACATCACCCCACAAAGGCGTGCTATATACTAAAAAGGAAAATCCAGGAGCTGATCGACGCCAAGGCCATCACTCTACGCAACAGCAAGAAGACGGTCACTGCCAACATGATCTCTCTCCAATTTGGCAATCTGCCTCCTCAAGAAGTTTCGGACGGTGTAGTACCAATTCCTCGGACAATGATGAACATTGTTAATCACCCTTCAGCCAGGGGTCAAAATCATGAACTGGTACCTCTAACTACTAAGTGAGGGAAGATCATGTGGGTTCATCCTGATTTGGTGTCCGAGATCGAGGAAGAGACTCAAGCTACTAAGGCTAAGTCTAAAAAGAACTCCAGATGCAAATCCTGCCAAATGGTTGCAATATCTCCGACATCAGAAGATAAAGCTCTGGCTGCTGGAACCCGGTCAGGAAAAACCTACCTCAAGGACTATAGAGGAAATTAGGAAGAAGCAACGACAGACACATCAGCTGCCAAGCCTTCAGAGCCAGAACCTGTTAGATAAGAAACAGATCCTTCTAGACCAACTTCGGCAAACAAAGGCAAGCAAAAAGAAGTTTATTTTGATAAACCTTTGAAGAATATTCAAAACAAAGGTTTAGAGAAACCTTATAACTTCGACGTCTTGGCTCAATTGGCTAATACTCCGGCCAGATTGTTCATCTTTGAGCTACTCAGGCTATCAAAAGACACTCGTCAGGCCTTGAGTAAAGCGTTAATGCAGGCAGATGCATGCTTGACTCATCTCAAGTCCCCCGATATAGAGCCCGTGGCATGTCCTCATTGCCACAGTGCAATGGAAGTGGTCCCTAACATCACTTTCACTCAAGAGGACATGTTATTGAAACATAACAGACATGACAGGCCTCTTTATTACACTGGATATGTCGGCTCCATTGAGGTAGACCGAATTCATATAGATCCGGGATCATCGATCAGCATTATCCCTCATAGTCTGTTGAGACCGTTGAGGATTCCCACAAGCGAACTGGCGTACACTACCACTATAATCGTGGGCTTCAACGCCAGGAAAAGCAAACCGTTGGAGAAGATTCGTCTGAGGATCCAGATTGGTGACCTTAGATCAGTGGCTATATGTTACATCATTGATTTGGAGGTGTCTTACAATATTCTGTTGGACAGACCTTGGATCCACGATCACAACATTGTTCCTTCCACTCTATATTAATGCTTTAAATATGTAGATTCCTAAGGGACAGTGAAGACGGAGTTTGCTGATCTTAACCCGTTCAAAGGAGTTGAGTTCTACTACTCCGATGCCATGTTGTACACCCAGGACTACATGAAAGAAGTTTTGGGCGAGACAAAAGAGGAATCCTACCGGAAGCCAGGAGAACCGTCTATTGAGCAACCTCTGTCAATCCAGGTGAAAGGACGAACTACTCGTCCTAAAGTCATGGAACCCATGGCTATCCCCTTGGGCAGAACCAAATTAGGAGGAGGAAAGGATCCCCTAGTGATCACTCAAAATCAGAAGCCTCCACCCTTGGTCATCAACCTTCGGCGCAACAAACAGTCGATGGATGTAAATACAACTGGGAACGTGGTTTCTGACGATAATAAAGATCCTCTTTTCCAGTATACTGACGCTCAATTTCCAAATCAAGAATCCTTTCCTTATTATGATATAGAACCTATAGCACAAAATTTCTTGGAAGCTATAGACTCCTATCACCAGTATGTGTGGGAAGTGGCATCGACATCCAATGTCACCATGACATATGGACATATGAACATTCTATCTTCATTGTCCAACCTACCCGTAAAAATCAGCATCCTATAGTCTTCGGTCGGATGCGGAACAGACCGATTGCACAAGAAGATTCTCACGAATCTGATGCTGGAAAAATACAAGTCTACAGATATAGTCCACAAGCTTTGAAGATCATGCAAAGCATGGGTTATGACTTGAAGATGGGGCCAGGTCTCAACTATGGGAAAGGCAGATGAATGTCGTTGTATGGTGATCCCTACTGTCAACGAACTCATTTTGGGTTATGGTATACCATGTCTCTTGCAACTTCGAACAACTCTGAATCAAGCGGAGAGATCATTTCCTCTTCTCAGGATGGTTTCTCGTCCTCCGATTCAGATAATGAACTCCCACGAATTTTGTCAGCAAATACGGTCTGACAGATTCTCTCAAAACCGAGAGACAAGAATCTGAACCGTTTGAAAATGACTCCTGGGCACAGCAAATGGATACACAATAGGAACTCTGGTTTGAGCAAAGAGAACTGCCCACTAAAGATAAAGTTATCCAAATTGATGTTGGGGATGAAACCTCACCGAAGCCGATATTTATCAGTATCAATCTTTCCAAAAAAGAAAGGAAAGAAATAATCCAACTGATAAGAGAGTATATCGAGGTTTTTGCGTGGAATTATGAGGATATGCCAGGTCTTAATCCAAAAGTGGCTACCCATAAGCTCAACATACTGCCCAATTCAAAACCCGTAAAGCAGCACCAATGCCAGTTCTGCCCGGATATGATGGATGCCAATGAAGCTGAAATCAAGAAGTTGATAGCCTGTGGGTTCATCCGGGAAGAACAATATCCTGACTGGGTCGCCAATGTTGTTCCGATCATGAAAAAAAGTAGGAAAGTACAGGTTTGCATCGATTTCCGAGATCTAAATGCAGCCTGCCCCAAGGATGAGTTCCCTCTTTCCATCACAGACGTCATGATCGACAACACATACAGTTTTGAATGCATGTCTTTCATGGACGGATTTTCAGAATACAATCAGATTAAGATGCATCCTGAAGATGAGAAGCATACTGCCTTCCATATGCCACTAGGGGTATATTGCTACATAGTCATGCCCTTTGGATTGAAGAATGCCGGGGCTATATATCAGTGAGCTATGAGTAACATATTCCACGAGCATCTACGCAAAACAGTGGAGTGTTACGTAGATGACATCGCTGTCAAAAGCCGTCTCAAGGGTTCTCACATCCAAGACTTGAAGACAATGTTCGAGTTGATGCGCCAACACCAACTCAAAATGAACCCTACAAAGTCCTTTCTCGGTGTATATAGTGGCAAATTCCTGGAATTTTTTATTACTGCCAAAGGCATTCAAGTTGACCCTGAAAAGGTAAAAGCTATCCTCGAGATGCGACCGCCCCATAATCTGAGAGAACTCAGAAGATTTCAAGGTCGTCTAGCTTACATCAGGAGATTCATATCCAACCTCTCTGGAAGATGTCAACCTTTTTCTAGCCTAATAAAGAAAGGTGTGTCATTCGTATGGGACGAAGCCTGTCAACAAGCATTTAACGACATCAAGCGCTACCTTACTAATCCTCCAGTTATAGTGCCTCCCATCATAGGAAGACCATTTTTGCTGTATATTCGAGCAATGGATCATTCTTTAGGGGCCCTTCTCGCACAGAAGAACGATAAAGGCCATGAGCAGGCTATCTACTACCTAAGCAAGATGATGGTCGGAGCTGAACACCGATACAATCTAGTAGAAAAAGAATGCTTGGCCCTAATGTTAGCCATTCAAAAAATGCGACATTACGTGACAGGCCAAACTATTCATATCATCTCCAGGATCAATTCTCTTCGGGTATTGATGAGCAAGCCAAGTGTTCTTAATTCTTGACTTGTGACTTGGGCGATGTTACTAACAACGTATGATATGGTGTACGTCCCTCAGAAGTCCATAAAGGGTCAAGCCCTGGCTGATTTCTTAGCTGCCCATCCAATTTCAGAAACCTCCAAACTATACGAGGACATTCGCGACAAAGTTGCAGAATGTAACTCTGCAATGGATGGTGATACATGGCAGCTATTCTTCGATGGCGCTTCCAGGACTAATCCCAAGGGAAATATAGTTTCAGGAGTAGGAATTATTCTGGTGACTCCTGACAAACTCGTCATCTACCTAGCATATTCTCTTAGCGAACCTTGCTCTAATAATATGGCAGAGTACAATGCCCTACTCATCGGGCTTCAAGTCGCTAAAGAATTGGAGGTCGAATACCTAGAAGCTTTTGGTGATTCCCAGCTGATCGTCAATCAGGACAAAGGAGTATATGAAGTCCGCAATCCATACCTTATTCCTTATCACCAAGCAACAATCGAGATCGCCATGTCTTTTAAAGGATTCTTCCTAGAGCATGTGCCTCAATCTCAGAATTTGGAAGCTGACGCTCTGCCCAGCATAGCTGTAGAGCTGGCTATCCCTATAAGAAGGCAGAACTCGGTGATCCTTCTTATCAGAGAATTATTTTGTGAGAAAAATAACTTTCACATAGAACACAGTTACACCGTAAACACGGTTCCTCCTAAGAGAAACTGGAGAAGTCCCTTTATAGACTTCGCAGCATACGGAATCTTACCAGAAGATCCCAAAGAAGCAGTATCGGTTAAAAGACGATTACTACGCTTCTATTATGATGCTTCTTCACAAAATCTATATCGTCGAATATACGATGGACTACTACTACGTTGTCTCTCTGACGATGATGTTTCGGATAGAAAAATATATAATCGATAAACATGGAAGAAAGAGGATGGGTCCTTTATTACGAAAGAAAACCCTTTCCTTCTTTTTGTTTACAAACAAGCTTGTACAACATTAATCCTACACGAGGATGTGGGAGTACAATTTATTTAATCTGGGTAGATGTTGCTATGGGTGTTCGATCTGTAGCCGATCACTTTAGCCCTTGGACCACACGATGGCGAAGAAGTGCCGTGGAAGACGAAGAACAGCTCCGAAGGTTACAAAAGAGGATGGATGTACGATGCCAAAGTCGTTGATCCCCACTCTTTGCCTTAGCTCTGGATTCTTCTCTCTCAAGGATTCTGCGACCTCTCTTCAATCTCTGATTTCTTGACCCTGGATCTGATATTGGTTTCCTTGACCAATTTCTGACCTTGTTCGATCTTCGATTTTGTCGACACTGTTTGATCTTCAAGTTTAAAGTTTTTTGACCTTTTCCTCTGTTGATAGAGGTCTCTATTTATAGAGTTTTAGTGACAGTGACCACACAATTGGTGTAAAAACCGAGTAGTGGAAAGTACAACACCCTTTTACACAACGGTTAAAATAACCAATGCCTGCGTATAGATGATCTTTTGAATGAGCGTGTGACGCGGGTCCAACTAAGGGACAAAATACGTATAATCGCTACGGAGATCACGACGTAGAAGCCACGTAGGTAGGTATCCCTCGTGTAGAAGAGGTTGGCGTAGAAGCCAAATGTCTGTCACCATGGCATAAAAGCCAAAAAGTTATCAAATTGGCATAGAAGCCGAACAGGCGTAGAAGCCGAGTGGGCATGGAAGCCGAACAGGCGTAAAAGCCGAGTGGTCGTAGAGGCCGAGCAGTCACAGAAGCTGAATGGGCATAGAAGCCGCTGCACAACATGCCAGAGTGGTCATAGAGGCCGAGCAGACGTAGAAGCCGAGGTGATATGGACGTCTTAGCCGAAATTACGACTTTGGAGATATAATCAAATCTCTTGCATTAAATGCAGAGATCTGCCCTCATCCTGCGCATTAAATATAGAGGCGTGTTTTTGACGGTCTGTTAGCCTTCTGTGCATCGAACGCAGAGACGTGCCTTGGGTATCTGTCAGTATTCGGTGCATTAATTGCAGAGACGTACCTTGGGAGCCTATCACCGCTCTGTGCATAAAATACAGGGACGTGCAGCTTTTGACGTGGCAGGCGGTTTGTCTTCCGCGGAGCGTAAGGAGCTCTTATCTTCCTATGTAAAACTAGGCAGCGCATTCTTTTGTATACGTAAAAGCGGTTTACGCAAAGGAAATGGCGGTAAATTACAGCCTGGGTTGCAGTGTCACGCCATCATTATAGCCGTCGCCTGGGTAGTCGAGCAGTATCCCTTTGTCAGAAGTCCAGATGTCAGGTTCATTGCAGGATCTGACAGGTTCATCGCAGGCTTTGACAGGTTCACTTTGGAGAACACGAAGCTTCCCTCGTACACTTCAATGCTGCGCATAAAGGCGATGAAGTACCCTGTTTACGCTGAAGCGGCTTGGAAATACTGCCTTACGCGGATGGTTCTTTATATTTCATTATGTGTCTAGCGGAGAAGCACTGTTGTACGCTTGGTGGCTCTGGATGCCTCTGTTTACGCTCCTCTGCATCAATATGCGGCGTAGAGTTTCCCAGCATATTTTTTATGCTTCTACAAGACCCCCTTCAAAGCTTTTAAATTCTTCGTAATTTGAAACGCTTTGAATGAAGCATGAACCGCCCCTCGTAACTCAAAACGTTTCTGAATGGAGCTTTGAAACGGTCGAGGCTGACTTTATTGCGGATTTATTGGGGATCGGTGTGACCTCTCTCGTCTATAAAAGGCTGAGGAGTTAACCTGTTCTTCCCGCATTCCTTTTGCCACACAAGGATGATCGCTGGAGTCCGTCGCGTCGATCTGACGAAGAAGAAGACCATGTTCTTCCAGCATATAAGGGGCCGAAAAAGATGGCATCTTCGAGCAAATGTCCTCTGCAATGATGGATCATGGAAGGATATCATAGCCTCCTTTGCTCGGGATAATTAGCAACTTTGTATGGTGGTTCTTCGGGAGAGCGGAAGAATCATATTTCACCACGCTGCTTGCAAGTGGCGCCTTCTCCCGTTACCTCCGGGGACGGGAGCAGGCAAACTAGCTCCGTCCCGGCTCAAGCGGCATTGGTCTGTAGGAAAGCAGATTTACCCTGCTTTCCTTCTGTTGGATGATGGGTCTATGCCCATTTTTTGTATCCTCCTGTCACTGATCATCTTCTTGTTCATCGACTGTGGGTGTCGACGAACCATCTTGGAAGAAGAAGAAGATCTCCACCAATGCGAGAACCTGTCAGAACAGATTCTGGGCGTGATCTTCAGCCGACGATGGTGAAGTCTTTGGTAGACGGGATCCCCCTCATATGTAATCATGAAAATAAAAAAAAACCCTTGTAGATTGGATTTTCCTCATATGTAATCATGATTTTACTTTTTAATAAAATCGTCTTTCTTCCGTGCATATGATCATCTTGCCATACTTTGTTGCTGTGAAGTCTGAATATGTATAGATTCGACATGTCTGATTCTTTACGCCGACTCTGTTTAGAAAGAGTGCTAGGTCCTGTCCTATCTTTTACGCATAACTAGAGATGTGTAGAAAGCCGCTTTAGCATTCGAGTGTTCAAACTGTCCTGCTGTTTAGGAGTGAGGGACTGCGTAGAATTCTGAACTGTTGCTTCTGATGAACAACATTCTTGTTCAGACATCATCTTCAAGAATAATTTCTCAAAAAATCCCTTTGACCAGGGCGAGAAATGGCTGTCAAACTGATTTGCCATCTTGGTAGATGAAATATTCAGACTGGAGTCTGGATGAACTTTGAATCGACCCATGAAGAAGAGTAATTTTTTAATTGTTGAACTTTGTATGCTTCGGGTACTTGGGATATCTTGATGTCAAGAAGGAGTATCTTCTGTGGAAACTCCTTGAAATTGACCGCTTTGAGAACCGTTCAGATGTACGCGTACTCTGGCCGGCATATCTTTCAGATGTGCGGGAAGTCGTGGAGCGTGAAATCATAGACTTGTAGTTCCTGAGCGTGAAGTCGTAGGTTTGTAGCCTCTCGAGCATAAAAGCTACTGAGCACAAAGGCATCTGGGCGTAAAACCCGACTTATAGCCGTCGAACGTAAAGTCGTAGATTCGTGGCTGTCGAGCGTAGAAAGCTCCTTAGCGTAGAACTGTAGATTTGTAGCTTCTGAAAAGAAAATCTTTTTGAGCGTGAAGTCGTGGATCTGTTGCTTCTGAGCGTAAACTAAGCGCCACCGAGCGTGAGATCATCAATTTGGTATCTGTTGAGCGTGAAGTCGTAGGTTTATAGCCTCTCGAGCATAAAAGCTACCGAGCACGAAGGCTTCCGGGCGTAAAACCATAGACTTATAGCTTACGAGCGTAAAACCGTAGATCTGTTGCTGTCGAGTGTAGAAAGCTCCTTAGCGTAGGAACCAGGAACCTGCTTTGCGCGAAAAACTTTTCGAATTCGCTGACTGTCCGCCTTTTCTAAATAAATAGGCTGACGTAGGACCCAATCATAACCGAATATTAATTATGAGATTTGGTTCGGGGTCCGAGGAGTCCATCCGATCTCTATATATATTCCAAGTTTTCTGAGGGAAAACTTTTCATCCGTCTTCTGCGAAAGAAAGCATCCGACTGTTCGAGTTCTTCTCTGAGTCTTCAAAGTTTCCAGTAATGGCCTCAAAACAATCCTTCTCCTCTAAGGGAAAGAAGGTTGATTCTTCTTCTCGTTCTTCGGCTCAAGCGAGAGCGCCTCTGGTTGGACAGGGCGAACCTCATTCTGAGCGGAGCATCCCGCCGACGAGCAGCGCACCCGGCCTGAAAGGTAGAGCTTTTGGGATGAATGAGAACGACTGAAAAATCCTTCGCACACGTTGAACGTGATCGCGCTAGGTCGTCTCCTGTGCTGATAGCCTCTTCGAGGAAGATGATGCATGGAGACGTTTCACTTTTTATGTCCACATTTCTAATGTGTCAGCGTAAAAACTTTATATTTTCGCCGTCGAGCGTAAAAGCTTTGACTGTCGAAAACTTGGTGTATACTATTAAATTGAGTTTTACGCTTGTGGTTAAAAATTCTGGCGTAACAACTCAATTTAATCAGTCTGGCGTAGAGCACGGATCGTATACTGCCAGTCTTGATTTTTTTTTTGTGTCTAGGAAATGAATTCCAGCGTAAAAGCTCAAGTTTCACAGTCTTGGCGTAGAGCACAGACTGTTGATTTTTTGGCGGATGCAGCAAGTCCTGCAATGTCTAGTTATAGGAACTAACGTGTTTCTCTTGCACTTTTGAAGTTAACTTGCATGAGTCTCCGCTTGCTGAAGTGATGGGCTCAGTCGCCGGGATACTGCACTCCAATTATCTGGAGGATCTGTCGCACGTGACATTTCCTATCTCCGGGCCCCAGTATCCCGAAGGAAGGAAATTTCTGATATCGGATCAGGGCGAGCGGACACTGCTAAATTTGATCAACGGGGAGCCCCTAACGTACGTAGACGAGGAACAATATCTAAAGTCGACTTTCCTCTTTGGGGACATGATTGACAAGCAGTCCCAGACGAAGCCCAAGAGAGAACTCTGGGTTTTCCCTCCCGAGGGTTTGGTCTTGTACCTGCCCACTATGCCGAGAGACTATCCCATCTCGGCCTTCTTCCATGCTACGCATCCCAGGAGGATGTCGTGGACGCTGACCCCCGATCTCCATGGCAAGCCAGGGAAGATCTTTCATCTGAGAGGAGCTGACCAGGGGTCATTCATCAGCCGCCTTTCTGGTTCTGTGATGTTGTTCAAGGGGCTGTACCCGGGCACTGTCCCGAGTGAAGATAGTTTGGTGATCTAGCCGGTCCAATTGGCGACTTTTTATAATGATTTTATAGGGCGCAGGGGAGTATACCCTAAGGTGAACCCTCGGTGCGGCGGGTGGATCACCCCCACAAATCTCCGATGGGCTCGCCTAGTTGACTGGGCCCTGAAGCATTTCCCGATCGAGTTGGAGAGTATTGGTCTGTTTGCCGCTGTGAGTGCTACCAGTGTTGGGTTATCTCCAAACCCTAACCTATTTCTGGCACTGATGGAGCGATACATTTCGCTTACCGGGACTTTCGCCACTCCACAGGGGGAGTTAGGATTGGCCCTGCATGAGATGGCAGAGATCTCAAGACTGCCAATGGGGGATACTCCATATGAAGAGTATGTTCCCACGAACTGGGAGCTGGGGGATTCAGGCCCTCGGGTAGTGGAAGTGTATCAGGAGTTGATGTGCCACTACCTCGCTTGTACTGCTTTTTATGATGAGCCTTCCGATTTGGCTCACACTAGTAAGTGGACGTCCCATCTCTTCTTTTACCGGCCCAGGACCGCGAAACCGGAGAAGGTACTGGAGGGCAAGGATCTGCCTGTGAATCCCCTGAGTGTGCTTAATGCTCAGGTAGTTGACGATCTCATGGTGGATGCTGGCGCTCCAGACCGGCTCCTGGACGAAGGGACGGGAAAGTTTCCTGAAGGCACCAAGGCCTATAGTTATTTGAGGTGCTACTACAAGCCTATGTCCAGGGAAGCTCAACTGGCTGGCTTCCTCTCCATATGGCTGCACCGAGTAGTGGTACCTGGCATCACATCTGCGGACCGTATTCACCGCAACACGCTATGGCCTGTAGTGCGTCTGGTATTTGGGGCAAGATTGGGCTTGCTCCCTGCCATGGTGTGACGTATACAAGCTGGCCTGAGGGCAATGACTGATGGGCTGCTCGTCGATGAAATTCGACGTAAAAGCTTCCCCAGGGTAGAATTACCATACCTGTATTTAATAGGATGGTTAATTCTCCATAACCCCCGGGTGATGTCTCCCGGTTCTGGTAGTAGTTCGGAGGGTAGTTTCTTGTTGAACTACCAGAAGTCTTTTTGGAATGTGAACACAGTTATAGACTGTCGGCGGGCGCTGGGCTTCAGTCACAGTTGGAAGCTCTTTTGCACGGTCCCTCCCGTACACCATAATCAATCGGAGATTAGGCTCGAGGACTCGGGTAGAGAGAGGACCATTCTTTCTCCCGAAGCTTTTAATTGGTTGGTCTGTATCCGACCATCCCATCTGCTATACAGAAGCGAAGATCATTGCTTCTTGGAACCCTACTTGCCCAGTCGGTTTGCCAAGCAGTTTCGGTATGATCAGTTGCATGTGGGCAACGCCGTCACCAGCTTCAGGTCCAGAGGTGGACTCAATGATGGAGCGAGGGGATGGCGATATTTTATCATGGGCTGCACTGGGGCAATTTTTATTGTGTCGGTCGTCACACCCTCCACGGAGCTGCACATCCTGCCTTCGTATGCCCAGTGCAGCCCATGGTAAACTGTCCTCTCTGAATTCCTGGTATTGAGTTTCCTGGATGTGATCTTGCATCTCCCCGTGTTGGGGATAATCCTTTGATTGGAGGTTCCTCGCCTTTTAGAGAGGGACCTTCTACAGTTTCGGCTGGTGGTGCCGGAGGATCTCGGCTGGATGCTGCCATCGCTGCTACTACTTCAGGTAGTGGAACGGGGTCGCCTTCGGGGCTAAGTATAATAAAGTTTTGTACACCTTTAGCCTGATCGGCATCGAGAGGGACTCCTGCCACGCCTGCGAGCGCACCTAGCGAGATTCGAGCCGATAAACCTCGGTTTGAATTTGAGGAGGAACTGGAAGACTATTTACCAGTGTCAGTTCACAGACCCCTTTCTCCAGGTATGACAGCTCGCCTCTTCTTTAGGAAAATTAATATTATGTTGATATTAACTTTCTTCTGTCTTCTTTTCAGGGGAAGACCTCTTCGGAGAGGGCGATGTAGATGCGCCCTTCGACTTTGTGTCAGGTCCTATTGGTGACACGGAGGTACCCGATTTTGAGGAGGAGACATCTTCGGGTGTTGGTTTGCCTGTCGAGGAGACTCCGATATCTCAAGAGGAGGACAAGCCTGTCATTGCGACAACGCCTCTTTTGAGCATGCCGGTCACTTCGTCTGGTGTCGGCGATTCTTCTTTTGTCATACCTCCTGTTGAGGCGGCGGCCGTGGCGACATAGTTTGTGGTTATTCCTGGTGGGAAAGTCGCCACTATTGCGGATACTCCCTGCGTTCATGCGGACCTAGTTGCACTGACCGAGCAGTACACCGGCATCTTCTACACCACTATGAGAACGCTAATATCAATGGTGTTGGCGAAGAAGCTGGACTTTGCATAGCTGAAGAGGTCCTCTCGGTTCTCTACAAAGGCGATCCGGGAATTCGATGACCCCGGGGTAGCTGATGCGCTGGAGGCAATGGTTAATGGTTTGGAGCAACCCATTAACGAATACTTACAGCTGGCTCAAGGCAACGTTGAAGCTCTGGTTCAGGCCAGATATAATTCCTTGACTGCGCATCTTATTGAAAAGATGGAGGATCTGAACAAAATCCTCCAGACGAACCAGCAGAAGATGGATGAAGAAAAAGTCATCTTGGAGGAGACCATCGCTCTTCGAGCTAAGTGCCAGGCCGAGCATGACGAAAATGTAGTGAGGGTCCGCAAGCTGGAGACGAAGCATGTCCAAGCAAAGGAGTGGGCTTCCCAGTCGTTGGAAGGTTTAGATGTGCTGAACGGCCGACTGGTCACAGCACAACAGAACTTGGCGAGTGCAGGAGTTGCCCGTGCTGGTTTCCTTCGGGCTAGAGCCGAACTGTCCCTCCTGATTGATGACGAGGCACGGCTGGAACGGGTCCGTGCTGATGTCTTAGATTCCAAGGCTGAGAAGATGGCCACACTGGCGCAGTAGCTTCGCGATCTAACCGCTCCACCTAAGTGATGTACTTTTACTTTTTCAAGTGTACTCTTGCTATTTTTTTTGGGAATAATAAAGAGGCTTTTCATTTGACTTTGTGGACCCATCATTTCGGAATGTAAATGACAGGTTTGGTTGAAAGTGATATCAGAGGTAATATGGACGTGATATACTCTCGGTAAAGTTTAGCAGGGCATATCTATGATAGGATATGCTTGGACTAAAGTTTTTTTTTTTTTGGAAGTAGTTTATCAAAATAAGATCGCCTTATTCCACTCGAGCAGAGGAGTTTAAGCATAGTACCTTTTCAGGAATTTGCCATTAATAGGAGCCATTATGAGGTCTCCATTAGGCTGGGCTAACCTGTAAGCGCCGTTTTAGAACGTTGTCTCGATCACGTAAGGGCCTTCCCATTTGGGCTAGAATTTGTCTTTACTCCTGTGAGTAAGAATCATCGGCCTTCTTACGGCTAGGACTAACTCGCCGATTTTGAACACTCTTTCCTTTACTTTTTGATTAAAAGCTCTAGAAATACGTGCTTGGTAGAGCGCTATGCACTGTTGAGCTTGGAGGCATTTCTTGTCTAATCCTTCTAGCTCTTGAAGCCTTAACAGGTCGTTCTTTTCTTGAGTCAACTCATTAGTCACGGCTATCCTAAGTGACGAAATTTGAATTTCGATGGGAAAAACTGCTTCACTCCCGTAGACTAATGAGATTGGTATGCAATCTGTTGGTGTTCGAACCGTTGTACGGTATGCCCAGAGACATTCTTCCAGCTTCTCGTTCCAATCACTTTTGCTCGAAGAGACGAACTTCTTCAAGAGCTTGATAATAGTTTTGTTGAAGGCTTCCGCCAAACCATTAGCAGCCGGATAATATGTCGTAGAGGCGACATTTGCTATCTGATTTTTATCGCAAAATCGATGAAACAGAACTGAGGTCCATTGTCATGGATTATCCTTCGGGGAATCCCAAAGCGATAAATAACGTGATGCTTGATGAAGCTGATCACATTAGATGTCTTTACCTCAGCCAGGGGGATCGCCTCTGCCCACTTGGAGAAGTAATCCGTGATGGCCAGTATAAAATGGTGACCTCTGGAAGAAGACGGATGAATAGGACCAATGATATCCAAACCCCATGCTTCGAAAGGCCAGGACGCAACCGTAGGATGTAGATGTTCGGATGGTTAATATATGAAGTCCGCATGAACCTGACAGGCTCTGCACTGTCGGGCATACTTGATTACGTCCGCGATCATAGTGGGCCAGTAATAGCCCATTCTCCTGATGTGATACTGCAGCTTATGACCGGGTTGATGCGCTCCGCATACGCCGTCATGAGCTTCATGGATAATCTGCTGTGCTTTGTCATTGGAGAGACATCCCAATAGCAGTTCGTCGTAGGTCCGACGATATAGGCACTGGGAAGATGCATCGAAGTAGAAGCACAATGATCGTCTTCTGACGGATACCGCTTCTTTAGGGTCCTCCGGTAAGATTCCGTATGCCACGAAATCTATAAAGGGACTTCTCCAATCCCTCGTAGGAGGATCGACGTTCACAGCGTGGCTGCGTTCGATGTGGAAGTTGTTCTTCACACAAAATAAGTCTCTGTTAAGAAGGATTACCGAATTCTGCCTTTTTATAGGAGTAGCTAAATCTGCAGCTAGATTGGCTAGGGCATCAGCTTCCAGATTCTAAGATCGAGGTACATGCTCGAGGAAGAATCCTTTGAACGTCATGGCTATCTCGACCGTTGCTTGGTGATAGGGGATGAGGTCTGGATTATGGACTTTATATATTCCTCTGACTTGATTGACGATTAGCAGAGAATCACCGAAGGCCTCCAGAGATTCGACCCCCAGCTCTTTGGCAACTTGGAGCCCGATTAGTAGAGCGTTGTATTCTGTGACATTGTTGGAACAGGGCTCGCTAAGAGAGTATGCTCGATAGATGACGATTTTATCGGCAGTAACCAGGACGATTCCTACTCCTGAAACCACGTTTCCCCTAGGACCAGCCCTGGAGGCGCCATCGAAAAATAGTTGCCATGCGTCGCTTTCCATTGTAGAATTACATTCTGCAACCTCGTCGGGAATGTCCTCGTATAGTTTGGAGGCCTCCGGGATCGGATGAGCAGCTAGAAAGTCAACTATTGCTTGGCCTTTGATGGACTTCTGAGGGACGTATACCATGTCATATGGCGTTAATAACATTGCCCAAGTCGCGAGTCAAGAATTAAGAACACTTGGCTTGCTCATCAGTACCCGAAGAGGATTGATCCTGGAGATGATATGAATGGCTTGGCCCGTAACATAGTGTCGCGTTTTCTGAATAGCGAACAACAGAGCCAAGCACTCTTTCTCCACGGGGTTGTACCGGTGTTTGGCTCCGACCATCATCCTATTGAGGTAGTAGATAGCCTGCTCGTGGCCCATATCGTTCTTCTGTGCGAGAAGAGCTCCCAGAGAATGATCCATTGCTCGAACATATAGCACGAATGGTCTTCCTATGACGGGAGGGACCAGAACTGGCAGCCTAGTGAGGTAGCGCTTGATATCTCCGAACGCTTGCTGACAGGCTTCGTCCCATACGAAGGATACACCTTTCTTCATGAGACGAGAAAAGGGCTGACATCTCCCGGAGAGGTTGGATATGAATCTACGGATATAAGCCAGACGACCTTGAAATCCCCTAAGTTCACTCAGATTATGGGGCGGTGGCATTTCTAAGATGGCCTTGACTTTATTAGGGTCCACTTGAATGCCTTTGGCGGTGATGACAAAACCCAAGAATTTGCCACTAGATACACCCAGAAAGAACTTTGTAGGATTCATTTTGAGCTGATGTTGGCGTATCAACTCAAATACTGTCTTCAAGTCTTGGATGTGATTATCCCGGAGGTGGCTTTAGACAGCTACATCATCCACGTAACACTCCACTATCTTACGTAAATGCTTATGGAATATGTTACTCATAGTCCGTTGATACGTAGCCCCGGCATTCTTTAATCCGAAGGGCATGATCGAATAGCAATATACCCCCAGTGGTGTTCGGAAGGCAGTATGTCTTTCGTCTTCAGGATGCATCTTGATCTGATTGTATCCTGAAAAGCCGTCCATAAAAGATATGCATTCAAAACCGCATGTATTATCAATCATGACATCTGTGATGGGAAGAGGAAACTCGCCCTTGGGACAGGCTGCGTTCAGATCTCGGTAATCGATGCAGATACATACTTTCCCATTCTTCTTCATGACCGGGATAACATTGGCGACCCAGTCGGGATGTTGTTCCTCACGGATGAAGCCACGGGCTATCAATTTCTTGACTTCAGCTTCAATGGTGTCCATCATGTCCGGGCGGAACCGACGTTGGTGCTGCTTCACAGGTTTTGAATCGGGCAGTACGTTGAGTTTATGAGTAGCCACCTTTGGATCAAGACCTGGCATATCCTCATAATTCCACGCAAAGACGTCGATATATTCCCTTATCAGCTGGATAATTTCTTCTCTTTCTTCTTCGGAAAGGTTGTTACTGATAAATATCGGCTTTGGTGAAAGTTTATTCCCAACGTCAATCTGAATAACTTTATCTTTAGTGGGAGGTTCTCTCTGCTCGAAGCGGAACTCCCATTGTGTATCTATTTGCTAGGACCAAGCGTCATTCTCGAGTGGTTCGGATTCTTGTTCGTCTGATTCGAAGGAATCCTTCGCTACCATATTTGTTGATAATGTTTGCTCGAGAGCGTGAGACGAGTCGGAGAGCGATGAGCCATCTTAAAAAGAGGAAAAGATATCCTCGTTTGACTTGGAAGTCGTAAGGGAGGTGGCATACCCTAAACTGAAATGGGTTTGTTGATAGTGGGAATCTCCGTGCGGCTGTATTCGTCTGCCTTTCCCGTAGTTGAGACCTGGCTTCAGCTTTAAGTTGTAACCCATATTTTGCATGATTTTCAAGGCTTGCGGGATATACCTGTGAACTTATATTTCACCAGCATCATCGTCAAAAGAATCTGCTTGTATAGTCTGTTTATTGTGCGTGCGGCCGAAGACTATTGAATGCTGATCTTTGCGGGCAGGTGGAACTATGAAGATAGAATCCTCATGCGGTCCATATGTCATGGTGACATTGGACGATGACGCCACTTCCCATATGTACGATTGATAGGAATCTATAGCTGCCAAGAATTTTTGTGCTATAGGTTCTATATTGTCATGGGGAGAGGAGGCGCATATCTGCTCGGAGGTAATATGGACATGGCAGTTTTTGTGGACTTAACACTACTGGCGTACTTATGGCTAAGCACGGGTGTTAAGTGTAGATGACAACCGATATCAGAGGTAATATGATAGTCGATAGACGAAAGTTTATTCAGAGGTAATATGAACATGACAAACTTTTTGATTGTTACCCCATTGGGGATAGTGGTGCATGTCTGCTCAGAGGTAATATAGACATGGCAGTTTTTGTGGACTTAAAACTACTGGCGCACTTATGGCTAAGCACGGGTGTTAAATGTAGATGACAACCGATATCAGAGGTAATATGATAGTCGATAGCCGAAAGTTTATTCAGAGGTAATATGAACATGACAAACTTTTTGATTGTGACCCTATTGGGGATGGAGGTGCACGTCTGCTCAGAGGTAATATAGACATGGCAGTTTTTGTGGACTTAACACTACTGGCGTACTTATGGCTAAGCACGGGTGTTAAGTGTAGATGACAACCGATATCAGAGGTAATATGATAGTCGATAGACGAAAGTTTATTCAGAGGTAATATGAACATGACAAACTTTTTGTCCGAAAAAATTTACTATAGAGTGATTTTCTGAAGGATCCACTAGGAAAACTTTTTAGGGAGTCATCATCCGGTATTTTTCTGTAGTGATCGTCCCCTTGTTTATAGATGCAAAGTGATGACCTTGGCATCGATCAACTCCTGAATTCTCCTTTTTAGTACATAGCAGGCCTTTGTAGGGTGATGAGTGTACCGATGAAAGAGACAATAATATGGGTCATCGACTTTGTCGGCCCTCTCAGGGTATCTGATGTTGGGTAGCTGAAGCTTGCGTTCCTCCCTTAACATGTTGAAGATTTCAATGATGTCATCTTCTTTGAAGGAAAAAGTCCCTTTTGGTCGTAGGGCTCCTGATGCCTGAGTTTTACGGTCTTCCGGGAAGATTATCGTCGTCGCATCATCTTCGGATCTTGAGGACATTCTGCCCCTAGCCTTGGATGCCACCTTGTTTTGCCGAGGTAAGTTACCCCCAGACATGCCGTGGCCTCTGGCCACAGAAACTGATTCAGCAGGAGCTGCCTTTGTTGTACAGGATTTGATTTCGAAGTTTTGGGTTTCGTAAGAGATGCTGTATATCCCAACCCGAAACGAGCTTGTTGATGGTGAGAATTACTCCGCAACGATGTTCGTCTACCTTTTCCATAGTTGAGGCCTTGTTTCGACTTCAAATCATAACCCATGCTTTGCATAATATTCAATGCTTGCGGGCTATATCTGTGGGTTTGTATCCTGCTAGTTTCAGACTCGCGAAATTCTTCTTGTATGATCGGGGTGTCCCGCCTGCGATCGAAGATTATTGGATGTTGATCGTCGCGAGTTGGTGGATTAATAAAGATGGAATCTTCGTGTGGTCCACCTGTTATGAAGACATTAGACATTGACGTATCTTCCCATAAGATCTCCCCGCGTTTAACCGTCAGGGGAACTGAAGCCTGTTTACGACTCTTGTCTTTGCATTTTTGGATCAGATAATCCTGCAGGTCAGGAGAAGTTGCAGAAGAAGGAGATGATAGTTCATTCCTTCTGTTCCCATTGGTGGGCATGCGGATCATGGGAACCATAGTCTTCCCTGTGCCACCCGTATACAACAGATTGGCCATCTGGGTGGCGGATAATCCCCGAGAAGGGCGTCTTTCCGCAACTGGAGCCTTCTTTACGCTTAGGGACTTCGCCTGGCGTAATTTGGAACTTCGCTCTGGTTGGCGCAAGGCTGAGGATATCCTCAGGCGGCCGTTAGCTTCTCGCATAATTCGGAGGGCGGGCAGATTGTTCCCTTGCTGGCGTAAATGCCGAGAAGTTGAGTAGTCCGCCACTTGCTTTCCCTTGCGGAGATCACAGGGATCATCTGGTTCTCCGTAGAGGTCAGATGTTGTCTTACGCGTGGAGTGTATTTTGTACTTCTGATTTTGCGCTGAGGCGTCATCAGAAGTTTTGTCTATTCTGCCAGGGACGGAAGACTGAATTTCGTGCACTAAGCACGGAGTATACTTCTGGGTTAGCGCAGAGGCATTACCAGAAGTTCTGTCGGTCCTATCAGAGACAGGCGACTGAATTTTATGCGCAGGGCGCGATTTATACCTCTGGGTTAGCGCTGAGGCATTGCCAGAAGTTTTGTCGGTCCTATCAGAGACAGGCGACTGAATTTTACGCACAGGGCACGGAGGGTGCAATGCTATAACCTCATTGGTCGAAGAGATCGGAGAGGTCGGAGAATCCACATGAATGGTAGAGGATGTCTTGGGCATCCAGACTTTGCACAGCTTCCTGTTGCTTTGGACAGAGAGAGAGAGTGAGAGCTACCCCTGGTTTGGAGCCTGTCTTCGTAGGAAGACTGGTCGAACTGGACGACCAGTGTCTTCTTCACGGATCCCACGGATACCGCATCGTGTTGAGCAATCGCTTCCTCATCAGAAGAGAAAGATGTCCCTAGCAGAGTCGCCATCTTGTTTCGGATAGAAAAATATATAATCGATAAACGTGGAAGAAAGCGGACGGGTCCTTTATTACGAAAGAAAACCCTTTCCTTCTTTTTGTTTACAAACAAGCTTGTACAACATTAATCCTACACGAGGATATCGAAGTACAATTTATTTAATCTGGGTAGATGTTGCTATGGGTGTCTGATCGGTAGCCGATCACTTTAGCCCTTGGACCACACGATGGCGAAGAAGTGCCGTGGAAGACGGAGAACAGCTCTGAAGGTTGTAAAAGAGGATGGATGTACGATGGCAAAGTCGTTGATCCACACTCTTTGCCTTATCTCTGGATTCTTCTCCATCAAGGATTCTGCGACCTCTCTTCAATCTCTGATTTCTCGACCTTGGATCTGATATTGGTTTCCTTGACCAATTTTTGACCTTGTTCGATCTTCGATTTTGTCGACCCTGTTTGATCTTCAAGTTCGAAGTTTTTCGACCTTTTTCTCTGATGATAGAGGTCTCTATTTATAGAGTTTTAGTGACAGTGACCACACAATCGGTGTAAAATCCGAGTAGTGGAAAGTACAGTACCCTTTTATACAACGGTTAAAATAACCAATGCCTACGTATAGATGATCTTTTGAATGAGCGTGTGACGCGGGTCCAACTAAGGGACAAAACGCATATAATCGCTACGAAGATCACGGCATAGAAGCCACGTAGGTAGGTAACCCTCGTGTAGAAGAGGTTGGCGTAGAAGCCAAATGTCTGTCACCATGGCATAAAAGCCAAATAGTTATCAAATTGGCATAGAAGCCGAATAGGAGTAGAAGCCGAGTGGGCATGGAAGCCGAACAGGCGTAGAAGCCGAGTGGTCGTAGAGGCCGAGCAGTCACAGAAGCTGAATGGGCGTAGAAGCCGCTGCGCAATGTGCCAGAGTGGTCATAGAGTCCGAGCAAGCGTAGAAGCCGAGGTGATGTGGACGTCTTAGCCAAAATTACGGCTTTGGAGATATAATCAAATCTCTTGCATTAAATGCAGAGATCTGCCCTCATCCTGTGCATTAAATACAAAGGCATGTTTTCGACGGTCTGTTACCCTTCTATGCATCGAACGCAGAGACGTGCCTTGGGTATCTGTCAATATTCGGCACATTAATTGCAGAGACATGCCTTAGGAGCCTGTCACCGCTCTGTGCATAAAATACAGGGAAGTGCAGCTTTTGACGTGGCAGACGGTTTGTCTTCCACGGAGTGTAAGGAGCTCTTATCTGCCTGTGTAAAACTAGGTAGCACATTCCTCTGTATACGTAAAAGCGGTTTACGCAAAGGAAATAGCGATAAATGGCAGCCTGGGTTGCAGTGTCACGCCATCATTATAGTCGTCGCCTGGGTTGTCGAGCAGTATCCCTTTGTCAGAAGTCTAGACGTCAGGTTCATTGCAGGATCTGACAGGTTCATCGCAGGCTTTGACAGTTTCACTTTGGAGAATACGAAGCTTCCCTCGTACACTTCAATGTTGCGCATAAAGGTGATGAAGCACCCTGTTTACGCTGAAGCGGCTTGGACATACTGCCTTACGCGGATGGTCCTTTATATTTCATGTTGTGTCTAGCGGAGAAGCACGGTTGTACGCTTGGTGGCTCTAGATGCCTCTGTTTACGCTGCTCTGCATCAATATGCTGCGTAGAGTTTCCCAACGTATTTTTTATGCTTCTACAGATGATGCAAAAAGGGTTATCCGATAAGCTCACGACGGAGTATGTGTAGCGCATCAACCCGGTCCTAAGTTACAGGATCGCATCAGGAGAATGGGCTATTACTGGCCTACCATGATTACAGATGCCGTGAAATATGCAAGATAATGCAAAGCTTGTCAGGTTCGTACGGATTTTATACATCAGCCTTTGAGTATTTACATCCTACTATTGCATCGTGGCCCTTTGAAATATGGGGTATGGATATCATTGGTCCGATTCACCCTTCATCTTCTTGAGGACATCGGTTCATATTGGCTATTACTGATTATTTCTCTAAATGGGCGGAGGCGATCCCCCTTGCTGAGGTAAAGACATCCAATGTGATCAACTTTATCAAGCACCATGTCATTTATCGCTTTGGGATACCCCGATGGATAATCCATGACAATGGGCCTCAATTTATCAGCCAAGCGTTTCACCGATTTTGCGATAAGAATCAGATACAAAATATGGCCTCTACGGCATATAATCCTGCTGCTAATGGTTTGGCAGAAGCCTTCAACAAAACCATCATTAAACTCTTGAAGAAGTTCGTTTCTTCAAATAAAAGTGATTGGAATGAGAAGTTGGGAGAATGCCTCTGGGCATACCGTATAACGGTACGAACACCAACAGGTTGTACACTATTCTTATTGGTTTACGGGAGTGAAGCAGCTCTCCCTATTAAAGTTCAAATTCCCTCACTCAGAATAGCAGTGGCTAATGAGTTGACCCAGGAAAAAAAATGATCAATTAAGACTTCAAGAGCTAGAAGGATGAGACAAGAAATGCCTACAAGCTCAACAACGCATTACGTTCTACCAGGCACGCATTTCCAGAGCTTTTAATCAAAAAGTGAAAGAAAGAGTGTTACGTGATGATCATTGGCCTCTTCACAACTAAAACTAGCTCGCTAACTTTGTGATTGAGACGATGTTCTCAAATGGCGCTTACAGATTAGCCAAGCCTAATGGAGACTTGTTAATGGCTCCTATCAACGACAAATTCCTGAAGAGGTACTATGCTTAATCTCTCTTGTTTAAATGGAGTATAGTGAAGATCTTATTCTGACGATACTATATACAAAGATTAGTTGGAGCATATTCTATCATGTCCATATAACCTCTGAATAGATATGTTCAATTAATTTGAATCGTCAAAACCTATCACATCCATATTATCTCTGATAGTGTTTTGTACACAAATTTTAGTTGAATCATATTCTATCATGTCCATATAACCTCTAAACAGATATGTTCGACTGAAACTTACCGAAAGGATATCACATCTATATTACCTCTGATATCACTTTCACCCTAGCCTATCATTTATATTCCAAAATGATGGGTCCACAAAGTCAGATAATGCTTCTTTATTTCCTCTAGAAAAAAGCAAATTACAAAAATAAGCAAAACAGTACATCATCGGGGAGAAGCAGCCAAATTGCGAATCTGTTGTGCCAAAGCGGCCATTCTCTCATTTCTGGAGTCTAAAATGTTAGCGCGAGCCCGCTCCATTCGTGCCTCATCATCGCTCAGGAGGGATTGTTCAGACCGAGCATATACAAAACCAGCGTAGATGACACTCACATGTGCCAGGTTTTGTTGACCTGCTTCTATTCGGTCCTTCAACACATCTCGAGCCACCGATGAAGCGAGAGCCCACTCCTTTGCCTGAACGAGTTTAGCTTCCAATTTGCGGACCCTGTCTTCATTTCCCTCATGTTCAGCCTCGCCCTTAGCCAGCTGGGGAATGACATACCCCAAGATGATATGCTCTTCATTTATCACTTGCTGCTGTGACTCGATGGATTTGCTCAGAGTTTCCATCTCCCCAGCAAGTCTCGCAGTCAAGGAGTCATACTCAGCCTGAATCATATCATCGACATTGTCTCGAGATAATTACAAATAATGGTTAATAGGTTGTTCCAAACCATTAACTATTTGCTCCAGAGCATCAGCCCGTCCAGCGTCATCAAAATTTCTAATCTGTGCTATAGTGAGATTGGAGGACATCTTCAGAGCATCAAAGCCCAGATTCTTCTCCAGCACCATGGATATCAACGATTTTAAAGTGACATAGAATACGCTAGTAAATTGTTCAACTAGCATGTTAAAATGCGAATGAACGCTGGGAATGGCCACGATATCAGCAAAACCCTTTTATGGAACGGGGATAGAAGATGTGGCCATAATTATCGCTTCAACAAATGGTGCGACAAAAGAGGAGACGCCAACAACAGTTGAATTTGCTGGCGTGCTTGACGAAGGAAGCGCAGTCGTGATGATAGGCTCATCCCCCTCTGACGATATCTGGACTGCTGTTGGTGAGACGACGTCTAAAAATATTATGGACGAAGGATCGGTAGCTTCAAAACATACCTCTTCGATATCAAATGCCGCCGTTTCATCGGCAGTATCTACAACAAAGTCAGAAGTGATGTCAACTCCATCCCCTGAGATGTTTTCACCTGAAAATAGGACAAAAGAAAGTTAATATCAAATTGATGTTAATTTTCCTAAAAGAGGCGTAAGAACAACATTTACCCATAGTCGATGGTATATATGTTGCGTCCGCAGCCTGTGCAGCTAAATCATTTCTTAATGATGCTAAGCGAGCTGTCATACCTGGGGAAGAAGCCGCACCAACTGACGTTGGAAGATATTCTTCCCAGTCTTCACCAAGATCCAATCGAGGTTCATCGGGCAGAATCTCGTAGGAAAATTTACAGATGAAGAAGGGGCTGGATCCATTATTTGTATGGACAAAGATATCCTTAAGAGGCTTGGCCTCGAAGGTGATCTCACTGCACTACCAGTAGCGGTAGTAGCAACAGCAGTCTCGAGCAAAGAATCTCCGACACTGTCTGCCGGAACTATGGAGGTTCTTTCTCTAAAAGGCGAAGGACCTCTGATCGAGGAATCACCCTCAATAGGGGGAACAACAGGCTCACTCCTAGGAGCCTCATGGCTGAAAGTCCTTTTAGGACCACTGACAGTCTTCTTTTTCTTACGAGGGAAAGGCTCTTTCGGAGTAGGAGCTCTTCGCTTAATAGGGATAACGAGAGGCTCTGCAGGCGGAGCTAATACGCCTCTCGGTATTATCGTTAAGAATTCGTCTGGTCGACAGGGTCTTCACCTTCATCAGAAGAGACTGATGGGATCTCCTCTCTTCCAGTGGAATTATGGGAAGGCATCCTAAAACTTCTACGCATATCAAAATCATGATGGAAGATATTGATGGCCACATAAAATTGCGTGTATGAATGAAGGATGTGCAACTCCATGGAGAGAGAAGTCACGGGTACAGTAAAGGTTGCTCCAGTATAACCTATTATGAAGTACCGCCATCCTCTGGCCCCATCGATAAGTCCACCTCTGGACTTGAAGCTGGTGATAGCATTTCCCATATGCAATTGGTCATACCCAAATTGCCTGGCAAATCGACTAGGCAGATACGGCTCCAAGAAGCAATAGTCCTCACTTCTGTACAGTAAGTGAGAAGTTCTAATGCAGACCAACCAGTAGAAGGCTTCAGGAGAAAGAATGGTTCTTTCTTGACCCCCATCCTGAAGTTTCATCCCATATTGATTAATATTTACAGTGGGGACGATACGGAAGAGCTTCCAACTATAAGCAAAATTTAATGCTCGCCGACAGTCTACGACGTTGGTCACGTTCCAAGGAGAATTCTTGTAATTCAACAAGAAATTATTCTCCGAACTACTGGAAGAGCCGGAAGACATCACCCTGGGGTTATGAAGAATTAACCATCCCATCAAATATAGGAATGGTAATTCTACCTGGAAAAGCTTTCACGTCGTGTTTCATCTGCAAGCAGCCCATTAGTAATGTCCCTCAGGCCAGCTTGTATCCGGCATACCATGGCAGGAAGCAGGCCTAGTCTTGCTCCGAACACCAAACGCACTACAGGCCACAAGGTGTTACGATGGATGTGATATGCAGACACGATGCCAGGCACTACCCAGCGGCGTAGCCAGACAGAAAAAAAGCCAGCTAGTTGAGCTTCCCTTAACAGAGGCTTGCGACAATGCCTCATATAACTGTAGGCTTAAGTGCCTGCAGGATAACCCTCGATCTTCTCATCAAGAACCTGATCTGAAACCCCAGCATCTTCAATAAGATCATCGATCGTTTGGGCATTAAGCACGCTCAGAAGATTCAAAGTCTTATCCCTGCTATCCATAACTTTGTCTGGCTTAGCATCTCTGGCCTGATGAAAAAAGAGATAGGACGCCTATTTGTTGGTATGAGCCAAATCAGAAGGCTCATTGTAGAAGGTGGTGCACGCTAGATAATAGCTCATTAGCTCCTGGTACACTGTCACTACCCGAGGGTTTGTATCCCTCAGCTCCCTGTTTATGGGAACATACTCTTCGTAAGGAGTATGCCCCATTGGCAATCCTAAAATCTCTGCCATATCGTGAAGGGCCAATCCCAACTCCCCTGGCGGAGTGGCAAAAGTCCCTGTGAGCGAGATATACCGCTCCATCAAATCCTAAAATATGTTGGAGTTGAGAGGCAATCCAACACTGGTGGCACTCACAGCCGCGAACAGACCAATGCTCTCCAGCTCTGTCTTAAAGTGCTTCAGGGCCCAGACAGTTAAACGGGCCCATCGAAGATTCCCAAGACTAAGCCATCCGCTGGTCCAAGGACTAACCTTGGGATATACTCCTTCCTGCCCCATGAAGTTATTGCAAAAAGTCGATACTTGAACCGGCCTGGAGCAGTAAAGTGTCCTCACTCGGGACGCTGCCCGGCAGTAATCTCCTAAAGGGCATAACAGGGCCTGAGGGACGGCTCACAAATAATCCCCGATCTGACCCTTTTTGATAAAATATCTTCCCCGGCTGGCCGTGTAGATCAGGAGTCAGGTTCAAAGACATCTTCCTGGGATGCATGGCATGGAAGAATACCGAGATAGGATAATCTCTAGGAATCCTTGGCAAGTACATGACCATGCCATCACCAGTAAACACCCAATTTTCCTTCTTGGGCTTCGTCTGGGATTGTTTATCAATCATATCCCCGAATAGGAAAGCTGGGTTCCAATATTTGGTCCCATTTATATATGTCATGGGCTCCCCGCTGATCATGCTCAACAGCATTCGTTCTCCTTGAGACGATATCAGAATTCTCCTTCCTTCAGGATACTGGGTTCCAGAGAGGGGGAATGTCACATGGGACAAATCCTCCAGATAATTGGAGTTCAGCATCCCAGTAGCAGAACTCATCACCTCAGCCAACGGAGGGATCTGCAAGTCCACTACAAAATACAAGAGAACAAGTCAGTTTCTACACTAGACGATACACTCTTACAGTTTACGCCAATGATGAGCAGTCTGTGCTTTTACGCCAAGACTGTAAAAACTTGAGTTTTTATGCTGGAACCTATTTCGAGGCGTAAAATTCAAAAATCTAACAGTCTGAGTTTTTACGCCAGACTGCCAAAATTTTGAGCTTGTACGCCGAAATTTACATCCAGTGCGTAAAACACAAATTTTGTAGTATACGCCAAATTTTGACAAATCTGTGCTTTTACGCCAGACTGTGAAAATGTGAAGTTTGTACGCTGACACATTAGGAATGTGGGCATAACGATAAAACATCTTTGTGCATCATCTTCCTCGAAGAGGCTCTCAGCGCAGAAGATGACCTTGCGCGTTCACGTAAACGTGTGCGAAGGGTTTTTCTCTTCTCAAAGTCTTTACCTGTGATACCCGGCGCACAGCTTGACGGTGGAGCACTTCGTTCAGAGCGAGGTTCGTTCAGTCCAATGGGAGTTGCTCGTGCTTGAGCAAAGGAGCGAGAAGAAGAGGCAGCTTTCTTTTCCTTAGCGGTGGAAGTTGATTTCGGTGCCATGGCTAAAACTCAGAGTTCTCAAAGAAGAGACGAAGAAGAGCTCTCAAAGAAACGAAGGGTTTTTTGCAAAAGACAGATGAAGGGTTTCTTCCCTGAAGGCCTTGGAGTATTTATAGAGTTTGGATAACTCTTCGAATTCCTAACCAAATTCGATATTTAATATTCGGTTATGATTTGGAACCACGTTAGCCAATCATTTGAAAAAAGAGGAAGACGAACAGTGAGTGGATCCAGATTTTATGCGAAGAGCAGATCTATGATTTCTATGCTCAGTAGCTTTTACGCTCAGAGGCTACAAATCTACGGTTTTACGCTCAGAGGCTATAAGTCTATGGTTTTACGCCCGGATGCTTTTATGCTCGGTAGCTTTTATGCTCGAGAGGCTACAAACCTACGACTTTACGCTCAGTAGCTACAAATCTATGATCTTACGCCCAGGATCTTTTACGCTCGGAGACTACAAATCTACGGTTTTACGCTCAGAGGCTATAAGTCTATGGTTTTACGCCCGGATGCTTTTATGTTCGGTAGCTTTTACGCTCGAGAGGCTACAGACCTACGACTTTACGCTCAGAGGCTACAAATCTATAATTTCATGCTCAAAAACTTTTTACGCTCGGAGGCTACAAATCTACGATTCTATGCTCAAAAGCTACAAATGGCCGATTACAAGGGTTTACGCAAGAAACACTCATTCTTGGCTACAAAATATTCTAAGTGCCTGAAATACACAGAGTTCAGCATTGAAGACGACTGTTCTTCTTGGGACAGTTAGAAGTTCATCCAAAGTCTAGTCGGAATCTTTCTCAAAAGTTCAAGTATGGCCTGTTTGATGGCCATTTCTTGCCCTATTTCAAGGGATTTTCGGGAAATCATTCTTAAGATGATGGTCTGAACAAGAATTCTTCGTATCATAGTAGTGACAGTTCAGAATTTCTACGCGACTCTTCGTCCAAAATAGCATGACAGTTTGAATCTTCAAAGACAATTAATGCTAAGAAGCTTTTTACGCATTTTCAGTTATGTATAAAAGATGGGACGAGATAAGATACTCTCTTATCAAAGTCGGTGTAAAGTTATTTCAGATGTACCGAAGCTGCACATATTCAGACTTCCTTACAGCAAATATGGTAAAATCATCAGATGCGTAAAAGAAGACAAATCTTATTAATCATGATTACATATGATAGAAATCTAGTTTACAAAGGGTTTTTTATCTTCATGATTACATATGATGGAAATTCTTGTTCTACCAAGGGTTTCTCATTTTCATTTAAAGATCACACCAAGAATCTGCTACGCCAGGTTATTATATTGGTGGAGATCTTTGCTTCTTCTTCTACGGTACTTCATCGGCTTCTGCAGCCGATGAACAAGAAAATGATTAATGGCGGGAGGATACAGCACTGGGCTTGTATAAATTATTCAAGCCATCCTCCATATGCCATGGCAGGCATGTCCTAGAATTGTATTGGGGTTTCAGACCCAACTAAATACTGGAAGACAGGGCCAAATTGCCTACCCTCGTCTACCGTCGTGATAGAAGAAAATACAGCTTGTAAGCTGTGTGATCCAATATGACCCTTCCTCTCTCCTGGACGAATTGCCATATGAAATTGCTGATCATCCCGAGCAAAGGAAGCTATAATATCCTTCCATGATCCATCGTTGTAGAGGACATTTACTCGAAGACGCCTCTTTTTACGGCTCATCATATGTTGGAAGAACATGATCTTCTTCTTTCTCAAGTCAGTAAGACGAACATCGGCAACCATCTCTCTGTGGTGAAGGAAGTGTGGGAAGAACAGGTTAACTCAGTCGCCTCTATATTGGCAGAGGAGATCACATCAAATCCCGACAAATTCCTAAATATTTGTCGAGAAATCAGCCTCATGGAACGAGTCAAATTTGACCATTTCATGCTTCATTCAAAGTGTTTCAAATTACGAGAAATTTGAAAACTTTGAAGGGGGTCTTGTAGAAGCATAAAAAATATGCTGGAGAAATTATACGCAATAGGCATGAAATCCGCGTAAAGCAGTGTTTCAGTGCTGTGCAGCGTAAATCATGACTTCAGAGCTATTGGCGTACAGCAGAACTTTAATTCTATTTTTAGCAGAAGATAGAACCCAAGAACAGTCCGTGTAAAGCGTTACGTTCGAGGATATTTGTGGTGTAAAAGGTGGCCGCTCCCTTCATACAGCGTAACATGCTTCTGCTTTCAGTACACGTGGACTTGTACGAGGAACACTTCGAATTCTTCGAAGAACCTGTCAGTAAAAGCGGTAAACCTGACTCCTGACAGAGAGTACCGTACGACAATCGAGAGGACGGCTGTAATGATGATTCTACACAGAGCCCCAGACTGTCGCATAGCGACAAATCCTTGATATAAGACATTGTTTACGCATTCAAAGGAATACGCTGCCTAGTTTTACATAGGCAGATATGAGCTTTTACGCTCAAGAGGAGACAAAACTAGACGCCACGTCAAAAGCTGCTCTTCGTACATAACTCGAGGCACGTCTCAGCAATAAATGCGCGAGATGGGGGCAGATCTCTGCATTTAATGTACGAGATTTTATTCTATTTCCAATGACTGGGTGAGCTATAATTAGGGCTAATACGTCCACATCACCATCCCTGTATATTACGCCATCAGGCTATTTTCAGCTATAGGATCATGCTGTACGCTATCTCCTTGAAATACGCCGACTAGGCTATTTTTAATTATAGGAGTACGCCGTATGCTATCTCCTCGAAATAGGCCAACTCATGCTATATTTGCAAAGGTGCGTGATTAGACTATTTGGTCCAGAATACGCTCAAGACCCCAGTCAACATCAAGTTCCATGTGCTATTTGGCTTCTACGCCAATATGACAGATATCTGGCTTCTACGCCAATAAGACGTGCTATCTGGCTTTTACGCCTACTTGGCCTCTACGTCAACAAGATAACTATTTGGCTTCTACGCCATGGTGACAGTTATTTGGCTTTTACGCCAACCTTTTCTATGCGAGGGACAGTTAGCTACGCGGCTTGCATGTCGTGATCTTCGCAGCAGTTATACGCATTACCTCATAATGGGACACGCGTCACACGCGGATTCAGAAGATTATTTATACGTTGGTAGCAGTTATTATAACCGCCGCATAAAAAGTGCCACACTCTCCACTGTTCGGCTTCTACGCTGACTGGACGGTTACTATCACTAAAACCCTATAAATAGAGACCTCCAGCCACGGAGGTCAGGTATGGAGAAAAAGGTCAAAGATTTTGGTGAAGAGGTCAAGGGTCAGAAAACCAAGGGCAAAAGATCGATTGATTGAGAGAGAAGAGTCTAGAGCACAGACCGAGAGTGGTGATTAACGACTTTGGCATTGAGCCTCCAATCCCTCTTGTCATCCTTGAAGCTTCTTCTTCTTCTACAGCACTTTTTCGTCATCGTGTGGTCCAAGGGACAAAGTGATTGACCGCAGATCAGACTCCTATAGCAATATTTTCCTAGAATCAAACTTTGTACTTAACATCCTCGTATAGGATTAATTGTACTTCTTTTTCTTGATTGTAAACCGAAGAAAAGGTTTCGTATAAACCTAGTTTTTATTTCTTTCGTTTATTATCAAACAACGAGCAGTGGGTGAACACAAAGTACACGGTAATCAATACCCGATATACACGACAAAATATATGTAAAGGAGTACCCATTGAACATGGTATGGGATAATATCCCATGACAGGATCCATTTAGTACCAGTACGTGTAGCCATTATGTTAGAATCAAGTAAACAATTTTAGAATATGTGATATATACACTATCATGACAAAAAACTAATAGAGAGATATACTCGCCTTTGGTCCTGAGCAAAGGTGTCTCTCGATGCCCAGCTGGTGTCACATAATCTTATTTAGGAAACATGATGTCAAATTGTATAATACAAAGAAATGAGTTAAAATGAATCAATACATGCTTCTAGGTCCATACTAAAGTCAATTGGTCTAAGTTGGCCACTAACTAGTCAATACTACCTAATATATGTATATAACTAATTAACTAACACTAATAGTTAACTAAATTGGTACTTCTAGTTTCTGCTGCTACTACTAAGATATCAGAATCTACACAGGCAGTCCACCTAAACTAACTGATACTCTATGCTATTTTCTAATTACTAACTGGTATAGATAATTAATACTAATTCTAATACACTGACTGATAATTCAGTCCTAAGCTAACATCTAACAAGCTAATACTAAATAGCTAACTGATAACTAACCTTACTAACTAACTTACATTTAAATAGATCTAACATAACACTCCATGACTAATACCACTAATTGGGAGTACTATAATGACTATTGCTACTAACCGATGACTTATATTCACTAACTAATGTATATTCCATCATATCCCACATCTACTATGACTGATACCTATTATGTGTTAACCGATACCCGCAGTCATTGCTTGAGTCTCCACTTACCTGGACCCTCAATCTTTATTCACTCCAACCCCCAACTGTCATCACCTTAGTGACTAAACTCAAAAGAATACATACTGCAATTATCAGATATTTGATACTAACTCAAGAACACCTCAAGACTACTCACCTATTAGTTCTAATAAATAGTCTAATTGCCCTCATCCCTACTACCAAGAGTGCACTCAAAACACACAGACACTATTTCTCTAATTGATATCGGTTCACAAAGGACTGATACACTGGCAACTCATATTGCTATTGTTGTGACAAGGTCCCAGGTATCCCCTAACTCTAATGTAACTACTACTAGTCCACTTATTGATAACAAGTTGCTATGATCATCAAATAAGCATACACCTCTAGCACAGACAAAAATACACACACATATTACACAACTGCTCACTGTCCTGCACAAGGCTACCTCACTCCCACATAAACCACTACACCTATACTGCATAGTCACCGCTGTACCTCACCTGAATACCCTTCTTCTACACTCGGCCACCAAACTTCAGTTACCTACACTTCTTTGTAATCTGTACCAAGGTGCAGATCCTTCTTCCTCGTGCGGCTATTGCTCTACTGCCTGCTCAACCATAAACATAATATCATTGCCACACACATACTTGTGTGTCACAAACTAACACTAGTCACACACACATAAATTAGACACATCATACTCATACTAAAAAATACCACCTATTCACACAATATAGTATAGTTATATATGAAAATATATGTATGCATATATACTCACATATTCACAAGAGTCAATACGACAAACACTAAGCATGCAAAGTTAGGATACCATGATACATAGCCAAATAGAATATCAAAATCTCCTATTCTCCACAATAAACATTAATAAATAGCAATCATACTATTATATAACTAAAGTAACTTGCTACCATTAAAATTAAAGAAAAATCACATAAATCACCCAAATTGGGCCCCGTATCACCCCGTATCACACCGTATCGTGATATACTCTACTCGTATCCATTTGTGGACATGTATCTAATCTCATAATCCTGATCTAAGTCTAATTAGATCTAATTGGTCTCATGACACATAATTGATGTGTCAATCTCATAAATTTCCCTATTTGGACATAAATTACCATGTAAAAATTATAATACACATCTAATTAGCCTAGAACTTGTTCCAATAGGTAGTTCTATGCCATTGTGGTGTTTCTAATAGTCAAATACATGATTTGAAAGCTAGAAGGAAGATAAATTCAGAATTTACCAATTAGGAGATAGATTCTCAATGAATTATTCCTACGGACACGATCCGGATATGATCTTCTTGCCAAAGCTTCTTCTCCTTGTGCTTCTTGCTTCTCCAAGCTCCAAAGATCATTGAGGAAAGAAAATGAGAGGAAAATGCAAATGAATTAGAAGAGATTGATGGGGAAAATGAAGGAATTAGGGATCTAAAATGGAAGTGTAAAATAAAGATGAGAGAGAGAGGAGAAGGTATATATGTCCGGCCCCTAGCTTTCCACTTCTCCAAGCAATTCTCAATGTCTAATTTGCCCCTAATGGTTAATTATGAAGAATTATTAAGGAGGGTATAATGGAAAGTCTCTATACTATTGCGATTTAGTCTTAATTCTCCTAATTAATTAAAGGGGATGGGTCTAATGGGCCTAGTCCATGTTGGACTCAATAAATTATCTTAAAAAGTCTAATTGGGTTCACTAGTGTCAAGTCTATTTAATAGGCTAGCCTACTAACTATAAGTAAACAACAACAATCATAATTTAATTAAATAGCACTATAATAATTATTAATCACTAGTAATAAATAGTTATTAAAAATTGACCCAAATACCCTTATTTGGAAAAGTGGGGGTGACAGAACCATCTTCTTCGCGCGGTTGTTTCCTAGGATGCTGTTAGGACGGTGTCGCAGGATACAATCACTGAAAGACTGACTGTTTGGTTGGAGGGACTGATGACTCGGTACAACATCAGTTGATGATGATGTTTGCACAAGTGAGTTTTGGAGGGGAACGACATGCGCTAGGGTTGCTTCTCTCCCCTTACGCTTGTGATTAATCACATTACATAAATCAGACGATGGAATTTCCACTCCTACCCCCACTTTATGTGCTCGGGAGACCCTCGTACACGGAAATAAGATTGGAGTATTTTCTTCCTGACCCAGTTCTTTCGCATAGACTGTAACTAGATCATTAATGTGAGATGGACCTACTATATGCGCGCAGCCAAACTGGACGCATGGGAGTGTCATGTCAATGTTTACTCCCTAACTTGATTTAAGTGCAACTACGGCATCTAAGTCGGTTTGAAACGGCTTTAACGGTTGACCCACGTCCGGCGCATGAGAGCCAGGGTCAGCCCTATAAATCTTCCAACAACAACACGCATGACAAGCAACGACGCATGACTTTGAAGGACTGGTTGTGCAGCCCCTAGAGTGCAAATGGCTCAGGTTGATATAGATTTTCGAGAACTTGTGAATTTAGGCTCATAGTATATGGAGTCCAAGTCAAGATTATATGGACCCTTATGCGGGGCAGGACCACACGTACAAGATAGTATGCGCTTACATTCGGGGACAACGCATCTCTTCCTGCGCGGGTCCTGTTGTATATGCGCCTCTCTGGATTTAGCGCCGCCTCTCTCGAGAACGTCTTTGGAAAAGGAGATAGGATGTATGTAAACCACTTGTGCATCTGCAGCGAAGGTTGGCGACGCTTCTGGAACAAATTTTGAGTCTAGCGCAATGACTTTTACAACCCAAATTCTTCGAGCTTTGTGAGGTCGTGAGGGCCTCATTAAAGAACTCGACTTGTTGGTTGTGTAAACCTCCTCGACCAAATTTTAGGTCTACTTAGCTTAGATATAGAGACTAGGATTAGTTTGAAGCCAATTAGAATTAGAACACAGTATTTTAGATTTATTGTGCAATATTTGTATCACTTTGTGCACCTTACATTTGCTTCAATATTTGGAGTGCTACACTAGCATTTGCCTTCAAACAAATTTCACACACTTTTTCTAGACGTGCCAACCTTCCTTTCTGACCCTTGTGTAACTTATAAATAGTCTCTTCTGTAATTTATTTTAGTCGCACAATATTTATTACAAACATCCATTTTTAAATCTAAATAAATCTAACTTTGTATTTTGTCCGTTCCAATCGAAATTGGAGACACAACCTCGACCCATTTTGTGCAATCCAATTTATGGCAATATTCTTTTTTGAGTCTACTACATCCATGATACTTGTGTCCCACCCAATTTTAATCATATATACTTTTAATTAATTAAAGAACACTATATACACTAATTTTAATTAAATTGGTGTAAGGACCCAACCTAACCCAAAACTAGATCCAATACGAACCCCAACCCCCACTTACACCCTCAAGGTTCATACTAAACACCACACACCCTTGTAACACACTACATCACACCAAATATGATATTTTTTCTCATCTAATCTCAAACCCCATTATTTGTACAATTTCTTAATTGTTAGGGATTTTTGTGCAAAAAGGCAATGATGTGTCCACCTCCCATTGGAGCCAAGCCATAAAGAAACTCCCCTTCATTTTTGACCGGTCCACCCTATTTTTTCCCCCTATTTGGGTGTACTACATACAACTTTTCCCCCCTACATCATCCACACCCTCTATTCAAAACCAAAGCAATCCTAGCCCTTCATTCCTTCATGTAGAACCTTTCCCCATCCTTAGGAATGCATGTAGTCGGCCCTAATCCCAATGCATCCTCCTCCTCTCTCTCTCCTACATAAACACAACCTCCCTCTCTCCATTTTTCTTATTCCTTCACACAACCTCACCCTACCCCAACCCTAAAACATCTACTCTTCTCCTTCCCGGACTTCCCATAGCAGCCCCTCCTCCTCCGAGTCACTGCCACAACACCACCACCCCCTCCTCCGACCTTCCTCCTCCTGCCTTCCTCAACCTCGACCAACCCACCACCACCACCAGCCGCCTTCACCTCAGCAACCACAACAGCAGCCATCCCCAACCTGACTTCTTCTTTCCCTACTTCTTCTTCCATGACGACTTCTTCCTCCGCCTCGACAACCACTACCACCACCACAGAGGCCATCATCACCATCACCAATACCATTATCACCATCACCAATACCCTGTCAGCCTCTCCTCCGCCTATCTCCACTACCACGGCTGCCAACACCACCATCACCAACACCACGATCACCAACATCACAATCACCATCATCCCCCTAAACCCTCGCATCCTCCGACCGTCACTACCTCACCATTAGTCACCCTGCCACCACCATAGCCACTACCTTAACCACCGCCACAGCAGCCACCCCCTCCACTTCTTTTTCCCCGACTTCTCTTTCTTGTTTCCCGACCATTACCATCTTCCTTCACCTTCTTATCATCCCACCACCATCACCACCTCCAACCACCACGGCCACCACTACCAGCAGCTCACCTTACCTCGACCACCATCGCCATCACTACAACCACCCTAGCTACAGCCACTACCAGCAACCTGCCACCCCGCCGCTGCCGCTGCGAGCTACTACCTTTGCCGCAGCTGCTGTCGGTGCTGCTACTGTTGCGTGTTGTGCTCGCCGGAGCACCCTAACTCGTATGAGGTAGGCCGCCCACCAGCCCCGGACATCACCCCCCGGCCACAATCATGACTAGGTATATATTGCCTTCTTTTCTTCATATATTATCGATGTGTAGTTGTGAACCCTAGTATAATGTGTATATGTGAGCATATTTGAGAATAGTAATTGGGTTAATAAATACCTCATAGAAATTTTGGTTATTTAATATGGTATATTTGTGTTGACTTAGGTGTTTAAGACTAAAACGGACATTGTGCACACTAGCCTACTAGCTAGGACTTGTGTTTAGGTTATACGATATTTGGTATTATAACATAATTTGGTAGTTAATTTTTTGCTGTGCACGGTATTTGTGGACATGATACTTGTGCATTTTAGCTACGTGCACACTCGACCCTGCTAGTTGACTGGTTATGACCCCCCTTGCGTCAGTTCCTAAGTGCAGTATAGTTGTATTTTCTGTGCGTAATAGAGTAATGATTGATGACTATATTATTATTATTATTATTATTATTATATATATAGGGTCGCTGGACCGTTTGGGCGAGACTTCGGGAGCAGGATTTTGGTACTCACAGCTTGGGGACCCAGGCAAGTATACCTTGCCCGATTTACTATTTAATTTAAATTATAAAATATTGTATGATATCTTGTTACAATATTATATATAACTGTGCACGTCCGAGAATAACTCGAGTACAGTCAACGAATGCGTCGATTTGTAGTGTAATAACTTAGTCAATAGAAGACTCACCTACCATTGTGAGGATATTTTGATATCTTCCTAGACCCTGACACTTTTACAGGCATCACGATGACAAACTCATGTTGGGATGCGGGTTAGTGTACCCGACTAGCTATCGATGCGTGTGACATACATCACGATTTAGTACGTAATCAGGGTTATCTAATTAGTTGAGACTTGGCATGTAGTTACGTTGTATGCAAGTTATGTATTCGACTTGTATATCTACATTAGGCGGGAAGGACAACTGGTAGTCGTATGGTATACACACATTAGAATCCATAGTATCCAGAGGAGCCACGGATCCAATGACTTTATTCAGATACAGAATTCTTCGAAGCGATACGGACATATATATTTACAGATACCTCATTCTTCAGAACAATAAATGTTACATGTACAGATACCATGCTCCTCGAAGTGTTGGACGTTATGCCTACACCAACCCATACGTACCAAGTTGTCCTCATATTGCATTCACTTAGATGGTAAGCACACTGATGAGACATAAAATATCATATTTTTATTCCTTAATGTATACTCCATTATGCTTATTTGATGTCTAAAGATACTCATTATTTTTATATTTTGATCTAGGATGCAATTGGAGTCACTAAAAACAAAATGGGGCTAATTATCAATTTTGGATAGTTTTAACACCTTGTAGCAAAATGGTCATAACTTGCTCATCCGAAGTCCAATTGAGCTGATCCAAATTGATTCAGAAAGCTAAGTGACAGAGGTATAATTTTTCTTGTTTGAATTTTCCGAGATTCTAGCTGCATCATGGACCAAATTAGGCTTGAAGTTTAGTCAACTATATTATGCACGAAAAGTGGAGCAGAATTAACAATTTTCCTACTTCTTCAAAGATTTTATTTTATTGTTTGGGGTGTTGTAACTTCTAGAGGATTTGTGGGAAGATATTATGGGCTTCAAACAACTAATTTAGAGTACATAAAAGGGGTAAAAATTAGGAGAAAATAGAGAACAATAAACAACTCTTCTTCTTCTTCTCCAATATTCTTTTGAAGTTTTCCTGAACATGCGGAGTTTAAAACCTTGTTGGTCGAAGGAAACAAAAGCCTTGAAATCAATAAACTTGTGTGATCTAAATTATTTTGTTATGTTTGATTTATGCTTTGAGTATTGAATATTTTTCTATGCCTACTTTTATGATTATTTTGTTTAATTACTAGGAGGCCTACTAGTCTATTATCCATTTTGATCTATTGCTAAATTAGACATCAAATCTGTAATTGTTTGATTTTTCTAATTTGTAGAGCAACCAGGATTTAATGAACTACTTTGTTTTATTAGATCTTAGAAGAAAAACTTTTGACAAAATTAAATGCAACCGCTTGTGCTTGTATTATTTTGCTTCATCGATCTCTTGGTTCTTTAAGAAATTACTAGATTAAATCTTCAGCGCTTGTCTTGGATTATTTAGTAATTAAAGCTAATTAGATCGCTTGTTTCTAATTATCTAAGCCTAAGAGAGAGAGAAAATACTTCCAACGGTGAATATTCAAATTATGATAATTTATGTTTGCATCAATGATCAATTTTAAGATTTCAATTATGGATGTTGACTAAGACCAACATATTTTTCTTTGATTATTTTAATACTTTAATTGTTTTTAGCTCTTTTTAATTTGCTTTGATCCAAAACTCTCCCCCCATCTTATTTCATATAGCATAAAGATTAAACTAATTACTCTTCGTAGGAACGATCCTTACTCTCACTACTATATATTACTTCAAGAGTAAAAATTTTATTTTTGGGTGCCTATGATAGCACGCCAAATTTTGGCGCCGTTGCCGGGGAATAATCTTAGTTAATTTTTATGCTTTTAGTGGCCTCTATTTTGTTCTTGTAATTAAATAATTTTTTTTATTAGAGCAAAAAAAGAAAAAAAAAAGTTCGACAACAGAAAATGGCGGCCAATTCTCAACTATTTGGCACTTGGCTAGATCTTTCTTCTAGGCATACTGATGAGGTAAATGTTTTTTTCCTAGAACAACAAATTTCTAGTTTAACTTTGCTTGTTCGTCAGATGGTTGTAGGTAACATGAAAACAACAAAGGCTTGTGGGATTTTTCTAGTCGCAGGGCATCCAACCGATATGTGCCCAACTCTTCAAAATGAGCCCACTGAACAAGTGAATGTGGCATACGGTTTTTCTAGACTACAACAAATGAAGTATGATCCCTTTTCAGACACATAAAACCTAGGATGGAGAGATCATTCCAATTTTACCTATGAGAGTCCACAATTAAATCAGCCCACAACTCAAAATTCCCCAAGTTACCAACAATACAAGCAGCAATACCTACAACCGAGCAAAACTTCTAATTCTAGTATGTCTTTAGAATATATTGTTAAGTCTATTGCCATTAATAACTTACAATTTCAACATGAGACGAGGGCTAGTATCAAAAGTTTAAACAATCAAATGAGCCAAATGACAACTACAATTAATAAGCTAGAGGCACAAAGCTTAGAGAAATTACCATATCAATTGATATAAAATCCAAAAGAAACTCCATGTTCTATCATTTTGGGAAGTGGTAAAGAGGTTAATATTCCAGAAAAAGAAGCACATGCATCGTCAAAATAAGACGAAGAGAAAAATATCGTTGCAGACACGAACATTCCTAATGACGATGTAGTACCTAATGCAAAAGAAGTTTTTAAACTTGATGGAAAAGATGGAGTAAAAGTTGCCATCAGTAAGAATTTTAAGAAAGAACACGAGTTAGCTTTGAGTACTAACTTACATAAAACTGTTGCAGTGTTGAACGATCTTCTAAAAAGATAATAGTCAGGTAACATTCCATATATTTCGTTACCAATTTATGACAAAAGACCTTTACCTTCTGTTTTGCAGGCCTGCATTCTAGACGTGAAACCCCTGCCTAGTAATAGCAAGTGTGCATAGAGTCGAGCCAACGACAATATTAAACAAAGGCGCTGCTTGGGAGGCAACCCAAGGGAAGTTTATTTTTATTCTCGTATTTTTTTTATTGTCTTTTCTTTGAATTTAACCATACATTGGGGACAATGTCTGTTTAAGTGTGGGGGAGGAGATTTAATTTTTTTAAGCAGTTTTAATTTGTTTTTCTATAAAAAAACAAAGAAAAATTTTTTTAAGTAAAAGAATTTTGGTTTTTTAGTTTTTAATATTTTTTTGTTGTGTATGTCATGAGTAAGATTCAACAAAATTTGAAAAATTCATAACATGATTGAATAATTAATTTTTTTCCACTTAGAATTAATTAGTCTAGTTTTTTTTAATTAAAAATGGTAGTATCTAAATTTGGTAGACAAAAGCCAGTGAGATTTTGAGCCTTTAGACTGACACATCTGTCTCATTATTCTTTCATGAAAGATATTTTTCTATTGATTTATTTCTCTAGAACTTGCTTTGAGTCTCTTCGAGGTCACATTGACACATGCATGCATGAACATGATTAAGGCCATCTTTGTTATGCATTACATAAGCCAAATAGCCCACCTTGTAATTAATTTTCTTTTTGTTGAACCCCTTTGAGCTTTATTGCCTTTTTCTTGGTATACCCATATTACAAGCTTTCAACCTATAATATTTATACCTTTACCCAAGCCGCAAAGCTAGTAGAGTATTGTTGATCATTATAATATATATGGGTGTACAAAGAAATAAGTATGGGGGTGTCTAAATTTATGGTTTGGTTGCAACCAACAAAATAGAACATATTTTTATCCCCAAATTCTCGAGTTCCAGTATTGTTCTAAAGAAAAAAAGGGCAAAAAAACAAAAACAAAAAAAAGAAAAAAAATGATGGAAGTTGTTTTATATTGTTTAAATGCGCTAAAAGCCAAATTGAAGAAGTTGTTAAATGGAGTGACTGATTTTAAATATTTTATATTGAGCTTGAGTTGATTCATTTTTGCTCCACTAGTTTTGATGGCTTTTGAGCTACACTTCCAAATATATTCCACCTTAATCCTAAGCCACGTTACAACCCATGAAAAGTCCTTATGATTTATGTTATACATGTGTTCCCAATGGTGGAGAATGAGAAGATATGCAAGCTTATGGTAGATCATTTCTTCTATAATGAATTTGAGTAAAATATATACCTTCAAAGACATGAGAGTTGAGTGTTTATTCCCGTGAGGGTCTACCTATTTAGTTTACTCCATTTTCAAGTAAAAATACCAACTAAGTAATTATAAGTTATTTAAGAATATATGTTCATGATATGTTATGAGTTTTGAAGAGCTTGGCTATTTTATTTATGACATTGCAACCTTGATTTCTTTTTGAAAAAAATAAATTAGAGTTTCGCCCGAGTACGAGCAAAGGTTAAGTGTGGGGTTTTTGATGAGACATAAAATATCATATTTTTATTCCTTAATATATACTCATTTATGCTCATTTGATGTCTAATGATACTCATTATTTTTATATTTTGATCTAGGATGCAATTGGAGTCACTAAATGCAAAATAGAGCTAATTATCAATTCTGGACAGTTTTAACACCTTGTAGTAAAATGGTCATAACTTGCTTATCCTAAGTCCAATTGTCTAATTTAGTAGTAGATCCAAATTTATGGTTTAAGTTTTACAAGATTCTCTATGCATAATGGACCAAATCAGGCTTAAAGTTGAGTCAACTATGCTGTGCATGAAAAGTGTAGCTGAATTAACCATTTTTCTACTTCTTCAAAGATTTTATTTTATTGTTTAGGGTGTTGTAACTTCTAGAGGATTTGTGGAAAGATATTGTAGGCTTCAAACAACTAATTTAGATTGTATAAAAGGGGTAAAAATCAGGAGGAAATGGAGAACAACACACAACTCTTCTTCTTCTTCTCCAATATTCTTTGAAAGTTTTTATGAACATGCGGAGCTAAAAGTCTTGTTGGTCAAAGAAAACAGAAGCCTTGGAATCAATAAACTTGTGAGTTCTAAATTATATTTATATGTTTGATTTATGCTTTGAGTATTGAATATTTTTCTATGCCTACTTTCATGATTATTTTGTTTAATTACTATGAGGCCTAGTAGTCTATTATCCATTTCGATCTACTACTAAATTAGACATCAAATCCGCAATTGTTTGATTTTTCTAATTTGTGAAGCAACCAGGATTTAATAAACTGCTTTATTTTATTAGATCTTTGGAGAAAAACTTTTGACAAAATTAAATGCAACCGCTTGTGCTTGTGTTATTTTGCTTCATCGATCTCTTGGTTCTTTAGGAAATTACTAGATTAAATCTTCAGCGCTTGTATTGGATTATTTAGTAATTAAAGCTAATTAGATCGCTTGTTTCTAATTATCTAAGCCTAAGAGAGATAGAATATACTTCCAACAGTGAATATTCAAAGTATGATAATTTATGTTTGCATCAATGATCAATTTTAAGATTCCAATGGTGGATGTTGACTGAGACCAACATTTTTTCCTTTGATTATTTTAATACTTTAATTATTTTTAGCTCTTTTTAATTTGCTTTGATCCGAAACTCTCCCCCAATCTTATTTTAAATAGCATAAAGATCAAACTAATTACTCTTCGTGGGAACGATCCTTACTCTTACTACTATATATTATTTCAAAAGTAAAGGTTTTATTTTAGGATGCCTACGACAGCACGCCACACACCCCTTTATTTTATTCTGTATTTATATATGGCATGTATTTTTGTATCTTGTTACGTCACTCTGAGGACCTGGTTTCCTTCCAGATTTGGACGAGGCATACTATCCTATCATGTACGGGCCCTGGCAGGAGACGAGGTACGCGGGTAGGCCTTCCGTCTAGGGCTGGAGCATCCTTATCTAGTTAGCTGATGCTCTAGCCATACTCTCTTATTTGTCTTTCAGTATTCTTATTTCACTATAGTGGGTTTGTTCCCATTAGACATATTGGATTATACCATGACATTCAGACTCCGCACTAATTTTCCAGTATTTATTTCAGTACTCCTTATTTATATTTGTGGATGAGATTATACATTACCCGATGTATGTTAGTATATTAGACTTATTAATATTTTAGGACAGCGTAGTACGCATCGTCGGGTCGATTAAATTGAGTAATCCTACGGAGTCATATTAGCTGGCCATTGCCATGTGCCTGGTCCCGTGTATTTTGGGACTGGGGCATGACATGGTTTTAGTGGTAGCCTATGCAGGTCTCTGTGTTTATCACTTGTGGTATGGTAACATGTCCAGCAAGCCTGCAATAGGATAAAAATTACTAGATCTCATCCACCTTGATTACGTCTTTGAACCTCCTTTATATTTTTAAATATCTGCATCCTGTTTGCTTATTTTCGTACTCTTTTAATATAGTTCTATCTCTTGTAGTGAGTTAAACTTGTGCAGTCGACGCAAGGCATACGGTGTCGTAGTGCCATCTACCACCGCACCGAGGGAGGAGATATCCCATGGACCACCCAGAGAGCAGCCACTACCCCAGGCCACGGTGATCCCACAGGCCCCGCTGATACATTGGCACCAGACTTCTCATGATGACCCGATGCAGCAGCACGAGGGCCAGACTTCGTAGACTATCCCGACGCAGCATCTCGAGAGCCAGACTTCTAGGGCTACGCCGATGCCGCAGCCCTAGGGGCCGACATCTGAGGAGAATCCTACGATGCTGCCGGAGGTACCACTACCACCACCTCCACCCTTTCCAACTCAGATGCTGTATCCAGAGGGCAGCCGTAGATGTTCCAGTTTTTCTAGGCTATAATGTAGGTGTAGTGGCATCAGACAAAGACTTTAAGACAGAGCTTGATGGCAGTTCTGGAGAGGACACCTACCCCAGTACCCGCACCAGTACCTATACCTGTTCAGTCAGCTGGTATTGTTCGAAGGTTTTGTCAGATGGGCTCAGATACCTTTTTGGGTAGCGAGACCGCAGAGGAGATCTCTGATTAGGTTGCCAACACGGAGATGCTGCTGGAGGCTTCTCTGCTACATCTAGACCTTTGGATGACCACAGTGAGGGCTAAATTGAAAGGCAATGCCCATCACTGGTGGGACTCCATAGAGCGCAGCGTCGACAAGAAGCAGACGTGGAAGCAATTTTTAGAGTACTTCAAAATGAATTATTTCCTGACTACGGTCAAAAATATATTATACTCCCAGTTCTTGCACCTGGAGGAAGGAAATATGACTGTACATGCGTATGACACGGAGTTCAGTCGACTTAGAATATTTGGTGTCGCCTTGATACCCAACGATCTGGAGAAGGCCAGGAGATTCCATCACAGTCTGACTTTCGAGCTGCAGAGGTACACTACCACCCACGCGAGGATCTCTTACGAGAAGGTTCTGTCAGAGGCTAGGTTCCAGGAGGCTATTAACAGAGGATCGAGACATTCCAGCATGACCGTACCCGCCAGAGCTCAGCCCAGAGCAGGAGGATCGATTCGTCGTTCAGGAGCACAAACAAAGTAGAGGATAGTACCATACCAGCATAAGGAGCTTCCGACTTGTCACCATTATGGCAAGAAGGGACATATCGTCAGAAATTGTCGAAAGAAACTTGGATTATGCATGATCTGTGGAGCGAGTCAACACATTGCCAGAGATTGTCCACAGTGCAGGGATGCAGCACCGCAGACAGTTCAGAGGCCAGAAGCATCAGTCCAGAGGATACTACCCCCAACATGAGGTTAACGTCCACCAACACTGGGAGGATTTCAGAGGGGACTACCCCTGGCCCCACAGGAGGCACAGTTTGATCGATCCAGAAAGTAGGACGGAGGGCGGAGGCACGGACAGGCCTTTGCACTAGCAGCGATTGAGGAGGAACCAGAAGGGGAAACTATCACAGGTACCATTTTATTTGTATTATTGCCTGCGACTGCAGTGTTTGATTCTGGTGCTATGCTATCTTTCATATCTAGTAGTTTCGTAGCTATGCATAGAGTAGCTACTTTCCCCTTACCTAAGAGTTGGAATATTCTTACCGGAGGAGGCATCGTACCGGTTACCAGCACTATTAGAACGTGCTCGATAGTCATGTGTGGTCGGGAGATGAGGGTATAATTTTTGGTATTTTCGATGCCAAACTTCGACGTTGTGCTAGGCATGGACTGGTTGAGCCAGTACAATGCCATACTGGATTGCCCGAGGGGTAGCATCATTTTTAGACCGTCAGATCACCCAGAGTTCGAGTACATGCGGGGCACCATCGAGCAAGGAGTAGGGCAGACAGCTGGAGCTTACATGGTTATGGAGTTGGCACCCCCACCGATAGTTGCAGAGTTGGAGGATGTTTTCCCGGAGGAGTGGGCAGGCCTACCGCAGAGATAGAGAGGTAGAGTTTACTATTGAGTTGCTACCCGGAGCAGCGCCGATATCTTCAAATGTGTACCAGTTGGCGTAGACAGAACTGAATAAGCTGAAGCTACTGTTAGAGGAGTTGCAGAGCAAGGGATTTGTCCATCCTAGTGCATCATCCTGGGGAGTACCAGTATTTTTGTAATAAAGAAGGATGGGACATTCGGTATATGCATTGATTACAAAGCTCTAAATGCTTTGATCATCAAGAACAAGTACCCCTTGCCATAGATTGATGATTTGTTCGACCAGCTGACAGGAGCAGTAGTGTTCACGAAGATCGACTTGAGATCAATTTATCATCAGGTAAAGGTACGAAGAGAAGATATTCCAAAGACGGCATTCAGGACTCGTTATGGCCACTACGAGTTCTTGGTGATGCCTTTTAGACTGACGAATATGCCTGTAATATTTATGAACCTGATGAACAGAGTCTTCGATTAATATTTGGACCAGTTTGTTGTAGTCTTCATTGACAACATCTTGGTGTATTCAAAAAGCTACGAGGAGCACGGAGACCACTTGAGATTAGTATTAGAAATGCTAAGGCGTGAGAGGCTTTATGCCAAATTGAGCAAATGTGAGTTTCTCCTAGACCGTGTCTCTTTTCTCGGATACGTTATCTCATAAGATGGTATTTCAGTAGATCCAGCTAAGATTAAGTCAGTAGTGACATGGTTGACCACTACCAACGTCTCGGAGGTGAGGAGTTTCATAGGACTTGTCGGATATTACCGGAGATTTGTAGAGAACTTCATGAGGATCGCAGAGCCGATGATCCGTTTGACCCGCAAGGAGTAGGATTTCATTTGGACAGAGGAGTGTCAAACGTCGTTCGATGAATTGAAGAAGCGTCTGACTACGATAACTATTTTGACTATACCTTTTGGACTCGGAGGATTTATGATCTACAGCAATGCGTCTAGAAAGGGATTAGGATGCGTCTTGATGCAGCATGGGAAGGTTATGGCCTATGCCTCTAGGCAGCTGAGGACCCATGAGAAGAACTATCCCACTCATGATTTGGAGCTTGTCGCAGTTATCTTTGCCCTTAAGCTTTGGAGGCACTACCTATACGGAGAGCGGGTGGAGGTATTCACAGATCACAAAATCCTGAAGTACATCTATATGCAGAAGGACCTGAACTAGAGACAAAGATGTTGGCTCAAGATGATGACAGACTTTGAGATTGAGCCATAGTACCATCCGGAAAAGGCCAACATGGTAGCTGACTGTAAACCCCCATTCCTAAAAACTGTATTAGTTATTATTTAAGTATTTATTTAAATTATTTATTATGTATAATAATAAGGAAAAGAAAAGAAAAATAGAAATTTTTATTGGACCAAACCCACAACCCGTTAATCATCCCTGCGTAAAACTCGTAAAGCAAAAAACCCTGCAGAAACTCTTTTATGCGTAAAACCCAACCCACCTAAATTCCTTCTACGCACAAAACCATTTCCGCGAGTATAATAAAAGCAGCAGTATACCCGCGTAAACTCTTCAGTTTTTTGTGCATAAAACCAAAATCATGCGGTTAACTCTCCGCCGCTTTCTATTTCCTCTGACACGTATAAGACTACCCTGCGCATACTTCCTTCCCCGCGCGTAGTATCAGCAGCAGAAGCAAAACCCAATTTTGCTTTGCTTTGCCATTCCATACGTGTAAGAATTTTATTCTACCACTCTTTAAAAGATCATCTCAACTGCATACATAAACCAATAAGAAGGGAACAACAGCAATAGTTTCTTAACCATTAAGTAAATTCCACCGCCTCCTTATTCCTATATATAATTACAACTTCCAAACACAAACCTTCTTCTTATCACACTTAATATTTCTGTGGACGAACACTTTACAGGACTTTACTCGGCAAGTATACCTTGCCAATGTACATCTATTTTACATTCAAAAATAATACATGCATGTTTAATTCTGCTTCTATATACATTTATTTTGTAGACTTTAGACCAATTTTATAAGACTACCCTAGCATTTTGGAGCATCTTTAGATTTATTGGCCGTGACACAGTTGTTACACGAGTTGTGAGTCTCATATAGATTTTCGGACTTCGTATTGGGTTGGCCGCCGGTACGTAAGGGCCGTGCATCAGGAATGACTGCTAATAGAAACTTTGTATGCTAGTAGACCTGGCAGTTATTAGAGGTATTAACATGTCATATATATGACATGCTTAGAGCATGGGACAGGGAGAACAATAAGTAAAGCATTTGGGCTCCTTTGCACTTTTTCTGTAATGCCCGGATTCTCCGTCGAAGAAAGGGTGATGATGACCACTACATATTACTTGCGGCCTCTGTCGTTCAAAAGACGACATGCTTTGAGACCTATGATTCTCCAAAGAGAGTCACGCCAATCCCATATTTTGAGCCAAATAGCCCACTTGGTGGAAAGTTGTTCTCAAATTGTATTCACTTAGATGGTTAGGTGACCCGATGGATGTTTATATCTCAGTACTTATGGGCATGTTATTATGTATCTTGTTATGTCCCTCTGAGGACCTAGTTCCTTTCCAGATATGGAAGAGCAGGAGCTTCCACAGGAGTATGGGCCTGGGCCGGATACTACTTACGAGACTGAGGAGACCTTACCCTCAGAGTATCTGTGATTGTTGTCACTGTTCAGAGATTTTATTGTTCCTTAGTATAGTCATTTTCTAGTGGATTTGTTTCCACCCGACTATCAGACTCGATACCTCTCTTGGATATTCAGTTATACTATTCAGCTCCTATTCCCTACTGAGTATTTATGCTGTGGATGAGATATAGATTATGTATGACTTGTTGTGACAGTATATTACCACTGATGGATTGCATATTCATTTACAGCGTACGTGTGTATATAGTTTCCATATATTGGAGTTTATATACATACGGCTGGGCGTGTTACGTATTCCTAGTCCTACATATTTTAGGACTGGGGTGTGACATATTTTTGGTGGTGGCCCATGCAGGTCCTCGAATATATTATCTTGGTTACATAATTGTACCAAACAAGCCTGCGTATAGGAATAGAGTATAAGGATCTCATCTACACTTGACTAAACCTTATTTATCCTTCCACTATCCTATATTTAGTTTTACACCAAATATCCTTTACCCTTGCTAAGCGTAAAAGCTAAGCTATGATTGCTTACTCTACGCTGCCCGAGATTGCCTATTTTTACGCCATAATTAGGTTTACTTTATGCAGCAGTTATAACAAACTGTTTTCCACAATTCCTTAGTCTTCCTAATCTGCGTATGTCATGACATAGGTAAGACCAGCATAACCCTGATTATCCCTGAACCCAGCGTAAATAACTCGATTAGGCATAAAATATAAGGAGGATGATAAGCATATTTGTCACTATCTTAGAAACCAATCCTTTTCATTTAATGCAGAGATATGCTCCGAGCCCTGTGCAGCAACAGCCTTTGACATGGCGTTTGATTTTGTCAATGTCACTAGACAACAAAACCCGGTTTTATGTGCAAATCACCATCACAGTCGTCCCCTCGATTTTCGTGCGGTATTTTTGTCAGATGTCAGGTTTTCTAACAAATTCATTCAAGGAAACAGTTTCTTACGCTGCCAAGTATGATATACTTTATGTAGATAAAATTACGAAAACAGTAGTTACGCGCAGATTTATGCGCAGAACTTTTACACATATTTTACGCATAGACCTTATGCTGATTAGTCCTGAACTATGTTTTACGCGGACGATCTGAAAATCTTTACTTTACGCTAAAGCGTCCTTGGAGCCCTGCTCTACGCAACTAGCTCTGAAGCTATATTTTACGCGGATAACTCTCCAGCGTATTTTATTTTTCTACATCCTATTTAATACTTGTACCATGTTTGATTCTTATACTTTGCCTAAACGATTATGTATATTAACTGTCGAAAGATGGATATGCAGAGAGAATGTACTATCGCTGATGATGACACAACTCCTGGAGTCAATGGTCAGACTCAAGGAGGGACCTCAACGAACCCTAGACTTGCAGGACCAGATAAACAGATTCATAATCCAGCTCCATCTAACTTTCCTATTCCACCTAATAGAACTCTTCCAGTATCATCAATACCGCAGGATAGCCAGGCTCAACTATTCTAATTCTTCCAGATGATGAAGCAGGAACAGAGGCAACAGGCAGTCGAGCAACGGCTAGAATTTCTAGTAGTACTTGAAAGGATGGCTGCACAGGCTGCTGTACCAGCTCAAGCACTAGCTCCAGTACCTCAAGCTAGAGTTGGTTCAGTAAAGGACTTTATACAAATAGGACCAAGGATATACAAAGGCACTGAGAGTCCAAAGGAAACTACTAACTGGATTACTCACACTCGAAAGTTATTAGAAGCATCGCAGTTACCTACAGACCTGTGGATGACCGGTGTAAGGACGCTTCTAGATGGTAATGCTCATCACTGGTGGGAATCCATGGAGCGCCAGCTAGGTACATACCAGACATGGAAACAGTTCTTGGAAAGCTTTGAAAGAAAGTATTTCCCGAACACTATCAGAGATGCATTATACGATCAGTTTCTCCACCTGGAGCAGGAGAACCGAATAGTGGACGAGTATGATGCTGAATTTAGCCGCCTTAGCAAATATGGCGCTGCTCTGATACCAGATGACTTGGCCAAAGCTAAGAGGTTTCATCGTGGATTGACTAAAGAGCTCCAACACTATACTAGCTCCCAGTCCCGAATCTCTTATGTCGAGCTGCTAACAGAAGCCAGATTACAAAAAACCATCAGCAAGGGAAAAGGAAGTCAGCTGAGGGTACAACCAGGACCAATAAGAATACAACAAGGAGGACCTATCAGACGTCCTTTAGCTCAGCAGCAGCAGTACCAACATAGAGCAGGACCGTACCAGATTCCCGAGAAACCCTAATGTAATAACTGTGGGAGACGCGGGCACATCTCGAGGGACTGTCGAGTCCGTCTAGGATATTATATGAGATGTGGTTCTGGACAGCATATATTGAAGGACTGTCCTATGCAACAAGCATCGACACTTCCACCACCAGCACAAAGGCTAGCACTTCCAGCACCAAGGCCAATTCAACAGATAGCTAGACCAGGAGCTCCTCGACCTCCAGCAGCAGGAGGATTTCAGCGAGGACCCCCACTACCTACCCAGGAGGATCAGTACCTGAGGGCTAGTCAGGGACAGCCACAAAGGAATGGGCAAGCTTTTGCTATGGAAGTAGATGACATGAATCAGGAGATTGATGTCATAGCAGGTATCACTCTTGCTTTTACTTTTCCAGCTATGACATTGTTTGATACGGGAGCCACCCACTCATCATTCATATCATCTAGTTTTATTGCCAAACACAACATTGTCACTACACCTTTACCTAGTTGTGTTAGAATTCTTTCCGGGGGAGGAGTTGTACCTATTAGTAGAACTTGTATATCGTGTCCTATAGTAATCCGTGGCAAAGAGATGAATGCTCAACTCTTAGTCCTTCCTATGCCTCCTTTTGATATTGTTCTTGGAATGGACTGGCTGAGCAAGTACCACGCTTTTCTTCGATTGCTTTGGAGGAAGCATTCTTTTTAAGGTACCCGGTCAGCCTGAACTTGAGTTTGTACGAGGATCCATAGAAATCCTTGATGGTATGCAGCTCGCAATGGACGATGTTGTCTATCATCCTATTATTTCAGAATTCCAAGACATTTTTCCAGAAGAATTGCCAGGACTACCCCTAGATAGAGACGTAGAGTTTTTAATTGAATTGACACCAGGAGCAGCACCCATAGCATCATATATTTACAGATTAGCGAAGAAGGATATAGATGAACTAAAGACACAATTAAAGGAATTAGAAGATAGAGGTTTCATCCGACCAAGTGCATCACCCTGGGGAGCACCAGTATTGTTTGTACCCAAGAAGGATGGGTCAGTACGTATGTGCATTGACTATAGAGCCTTAAATGCAGTGACAGTAAAGAATAAATATCCACTACCACGTATTGATGACTTATTTGATCAACTCAGTGGAGCCAAGATGTTCTCAAAGATAGATTTGAGATTCGGATATCACCAAGTGAAGGTACGAAAGGAGGACATCTCGAAGACCGTATTTCGGATAAGATATGGGCATTACGAGTTTTTGGTTATGCCATTTGGACTGACCAATGCTCCAGCTATCTTTATGGACTTAATGAATCGAGTATTTTATCAATATTTGGACCAGTTCGTGGTCGTCTTTATAGATGATATACTTGTCTATTCAAAGAACCACAAGGAGCACGAGAAGCACCTGCGAATTGTTCTAGAGACTTTGAGGAGAGAGCAGCTATATGCGAAGCTCAGTAAATATGAGTTCCTCTTGGACAAGGTTTCATTTCTTGGGCATGTTGTTACAGGAAATGGTACTTTTGTTGATCCAAAAAAGATTTCAGCAGTTGAGACATGGCATGTTCCTAAATCAACAGCGGAAGTGAGAAGTTTTCTTGGACTTGCGGGATATTACCGACGGTTCATGGAAAACTTCTCAAGGATAGCAATACCTATGACTCGATTGACTTGCAAAGATCAAGAGTTCATATGGACCAACGAGTGTCAAGCCACTTTTGAGGAATTGAAGAAGCGACTGATCACAGCACCAGTATTAACTATTCCATCATGAGCATGAGGCTATATAATCTAAAGTGATGCATCAACGAAAGGTTTGGGATGCGTATTAATGCAGCATGGCAAGATAATTGCATATGCATCTAGACAGTTACGAGTACATGAGAAGAATTATCCAACTCATGACTTGGAACTTGCAACAGTTATATTTGCTCTAAAATTATTGAGACATTACTTATATGGGGAACGAGTGGAAATATATACAGACCACAAAAGTCTCAAGTATGTCTTCATACAGAAGGAATTAAATATGATGCAAGGTCGATGGCTCGAGTTGATAAAAGATTTTGAGATAGAATTATATTATCACCCAGGCAAGGCTAACGTTGTAGCAGATGCATTAAGCCGGAAGCCAACAACTTATTTCTTAACAACACAAAGGGGGTTATTGAGGGATTTGTAAAGTCTTGGTATTGAAATAATATTACCTGAAACAGACGGGACACTATCCAACTTGCAAATACAATCATCCCTAGTAGAGAGAATCAAGGCAGCATTGCCTACAGACGCCAGATTCAGAAGATTAAAGGAAAGGACAGAGGCCGGAGAGCAGACCGGACTACACATTCATAATGATGGGATATTACGATGTGGTAATCGACTATATGTTCCTAATAGAGATATTTGACAAGAGTTGATGGCAGAAGCTCATAGTTTGATATATTCTATTCATCCTGGAGTTACCAAGATGTATCATGATTTACGACAGCATTTCTGGTGGCATTGGATAAAAAAAGAGATAGCTCGCTTTGTAGCTAAATGCCTGGTATGTCAGCAAGTAAAAGTGGAGCATCAAAGAATAGCAGGGTTATTGCAACCACTACCAATTCCAGAATGGAAGTGGGAGCACATCACTATGGACTTTGTTACGGGCTTTCCCAAGAGTCCAAGTGGTAAAGATGCAGTATGGGTAATAGTGGACCGACTCACCATGTCACTACCACATTCCGAAAATAGGGGTATTTTCGACTTTTTACACTATTTAATATTATCGTAGTTACAATTAATTAGTTGCATGATAGTATATTTGATTTAAATAATTATGTGTGATGTGTAATTAAATATAGTATTAGATGTAGTGTTCATTTATTTTTGCTAGCAGACTAGACCTAGAACCCCAGTAGAAGACCACCTGTCCGAATTATAGAATTCTGGATTTTATTATTTTATTAGAATTTAATATTTGGAGATTGTAATTAATTACTGTATTTTATTTAATATTTTTGCGCATTGCCTTTGCTTCGATATTTGGAGCACTATCCAGACTTTTGTCTTCCAACAAATTTCACAATCTTGCCCTAGACATGTCCGCCTTCCATTCTGCTATTTTTGTAACTCATAATTTTGCTCCCTGTGCATTATTTCTAGCCGCACAAAAATCGTCGCGGACGTTATTTAATAAATTCCTATTTTGTATCGTTGTGCGTTCCAATCGAAAATTGGAGGCCATCTTGACCTATTTTTTCGTGCGACCCAAATTAGGGTAATATTCTGTTCTGAGTCTTCTTCATTATTGGTATTGATGACCTGACCTGATTTTGGCCCCAAGTACTCCTAATTAATTGTTGAACACAACTTGCATTTATTTCTATTTAAATTGAGGATACTATTTTATCTGATTCTAAAATCCCAATTTAATTCCAGTGCCCTGTAAATTGAGCCCATACCAGTCTTACAGCGTCCCCTGACCCTACAAAATATCGGACCCCGAATCGCCCGCCAAATTTTTGTCATTTTATGTATTTTTGCAATTTCCTAAATTTAAGGGGGCTAAATTGCAAATTTGTATTTTGTGGCCTCACCCAATTGTTTAAACAATGAGGGAACCTAATATTTTAATTAAATCTCTAACCCTCATCCCAACATGAATTACTTCCCTTCATGAACAATCCTAGCCACCCATTCTAGGGGTCAAATCCTCACCCTCCATCACACCCTCTCTCCCTATTTAATATCTTGTACCCTCAAACCCTAATCCCAAGAAACCTAAGTTTTCCCCCACCTCTCTCTCTCCTCCATCCTCAACACCAAACCGTAGCCTCCTTCTTTTTCTTTTTCTTTTTTCCTTTCTTCTTCTCCTTCTTCCTTCCTTCTTCTTCCTTATTGTTTTTTTTTCATTGAAATTAAATTTGAATTCAAATAGTTAGGGGGGGAATATTGTTCCTCAACTCCCCCCATATACTGTTCCCGGCAGCCGAATTTCCCTGTGCACGGCGGCTGCTCCAGGCCGACATCCCCGGCGACTGCAACTCCTCCCCCATTCTCCCACATCATCCTCCTCCTCTCCCTCCATCTCCATCAACCTATCACCACCATCACCATCTCCCATTCAGCACTCCGGCGGATCCGCCAAGCCCGACCCCGCGCTCGAGTTCCCCGCAGCCGGCCTGTCCTCCAACAAACACCCGCTGTCAACCCTCCCGCGGCACTCCCTCCGGCAACCGACTACCCGAGTTCTCCCTGTCGACTTCTCCCCCATCCTCCTAACGTCCTCCCCCGCGGCCCTCTGAACTCCGGACGGTCAAGAACCCCGCAGCCACCTTGCTGTGTACAGTGCTCCGGCCTCCTCCAGGCCAAGTCTCCCCGGAGCTCCCCCTCTACTGCTCGACCACCCATCCCCGCTACTCCGGCGATCTTTCCGGCCAGGTGACCAGTAAGCTCCTCCCCTTCCCTTCTTCATATATATATATATATATATATATATATATATATGTATATATATATGTATATATATATGTATGAATATATATATATCTAAGGTAATGTAAATATGATTGTATATATATATTTAATCAATGTATATGTATATATAGTTAATGTAAAGTATTATATATTTTATTAATGTGAAAAATTAGTATATGTAGTATAATATATTTTCTATATATATATGATTGATATATATAAATACGTGTTCCATATATGTATTTTATATATATATATATACTTAGCCTATTTTCAATATATATATATTTAATTGGTATATTTACCTGTATATAGTATTGTATATTTTAATTGGTATATATGAGTATATATATAATTAGTCTATGTATGTATTTTTGTTAATTCGTATGTGTAGATATATTTTGTATAAACCCTTAGTATATTTTTAATATATATATATATTGCATATGTATTTAATTTGATATATATAGATATATTGTAAGTACATATGTTATTTACGTATCTATCTACTAGGTGACCCTAGTTGACTAGTGCCCTGCCTGACATGGCCCTGAGGCCAGTGTTATAGACTGTGTGTTAGCGTAGCATCTGATGCAAATGTGGTTTTGCTTTGTGATATGTTATAGGACTGTTGGTTTACCCAGGGGATACTCTGGAACAGGACATCCATAATTACCAGCTAAGGACCCAAGGCAAGTACATTCTCTAATAATTTCCAATTCTTGATAATTGCTATAAGTTCAATGATCTTGAAATGTTACAACTGAATCTTTGACACTGTGCTATACGGACTAGTATAGCTTGGATCTGCAGTTATGAGATATTATCTTGATTATCGTATTGACATTATACACGACATGTATATTTAGACATCGTACATGATAGACTTGACTTGCTCGTGTATCGTGACGTGTCATGGTTGGATCCACAGTACTAGTTGGGGGCGGGGAAGTAGTAGTAAGAAATGTGATCATAACCTCTTATTGTAGTATAGAAATTGTAAGTGTTAATCATGCTCTTCACCCATGATTAGCCAGGCCCTGTAGCTATCGTACATGTTCCCAAGCCGATCATATTTTGAAAGTACTATTTCAAACACTTAGAATAGATTATAGTTCCCTATTTTAAATCATATACTACATCACCCATATATGATACTGTTCCTTGTTCTTTTAATTCTATACATGCACTGACTGTATCATATTGCCTATTACCTGTCTCTTTATATTGCCTTTCTCTCTTAAATTGCCTTTGCATTTATTTCACTGTCTTCTCAGTAGCTAGCATGACATGTTTTATTGTATTATAGACATTATCAATTAATAGAACTGTTATTTGAGAGTGTTGCTTTGCTCCTTCCTGACTGGAAATATTTTTCCAGACTATGCCTTAGAGGACCGCTGTCCGACACTTTATGGACCATATGGTGAGTAGCTGCAGACTTGGTAGTTTAGTTGTGATTCCAGAAGGTCTAGCCGGAAATTTCTATTTTTAGTTTGTTCTTTAAGTAGACTATTTGGTACCGGATTTGTCTCCGGCATTTTGATGATTCTTGGATATTGTTGAGTCAGAATATTACTTGTGGACTTGTATTGTGTTTAATTTTAGTTTTACTATTCGAAATCTTATCGTGCTGTAATCCTGTGATTGAGTATGTGTTCATCTTATTTGTGTCATCCGTGCCTCCTAAGGGAGATTGGATGCTTGCGTGACATTAGTTAGATAGTATCAAGACTTGACAGCGTTCTACCGCCGATGCTGCGGCGTAGGCTGGACGTACCCACGCACTCGTGCCCCTAAACCGCGTGCGGGTCGTGACACATTTTTAGTGGTGGCCCATGCAGGTCAGACTTCGCATTTAGAGCGATGTCGTGGTAGTGTGACATCCTTGTTATACTACTACGTGCCTGCGATAGAATCTAGGACATAGGATACTTGGACGAGAGCAAATACTCAATCACAATTCCTTGAGAGATTCCTGGGATAACCCCTGAGAATCTTGTTATAAATTCCAATTTAAATCATTCCCTTGTTCCGTCCATTCTCACTTGTGATATTTGATTGATTATTATTGATTAGGTATTAAGTTAGGATTTTGGGTTTCATTGTAGGGTTGATTTCATATTAAGGTAAATTTATAGACTGATTTATGGTATTATTTGATGATGCCCGTCAATGAGGACAGTGAAAAGGATTAACATTAGAGCTATTAGACTACAAAAGGTGGATTTAAATTTTAATTTGAGGATTGAAACTAAATTTCAAATTTTTGAATTCTGAGAAGATTGAGATTGTTATAAAAATTTTATTTTGAAGATTTCAATGAATTGCAAAAAAAAAAAAAAAAAAAAAAAAAAAACCAATAAGGAAGAAGAAGGAAGGAAGAAGGAGAAGAAGAAAGGAAAAGAGAAAAAGAAAAAGAAGGAGGCTACGGTTTGGTGTTGAGGATGGAGGAGAGAGAGAGGTGGGGGAAAACCTAGGTTTCTTGGGATTAGGGTTTGAGGGTACAAGATATTAAATAGGGAGAGAGGGTGTGATGGAGGGTGAGGATTTGACCCCTAGAATGGGTGGCTAGGATTGTTCATGAAGGGAAGTAATTCATGTAGGGATGAGGGTTAGAGATTTAATTAAAATATTAGGTTCCCTCATTGTTTAAACAATTGGGTGAGGCCACAAAATGCAAATTTGCAATTTAGCCCCCTTAAATTTGGGAAATTGCACAAACACATAAAATGACGAAAATTTGGCGGGCGATTCGGGGTCCGGTATTTTGTAGGGTCAGGGGACGCTGTAAGACTGGTATGGGCTCAATTTACAGGGCACTGGAATTAAATTGGGATTTTAGAATCAGATAAAATAGTATCCTCAATTTAAATAGAAATAAATGCAAGTTGTGTTCAACAATTAATTAGGAGTACTTGGGGCCAAAATCAGGTCAGGTCATCAATACCAATAATGAAGAAGACTCAGAACAGAATATTACCCTAATTTGGGTCGCACGAAAAAATAAGTCAAGATGGCCTCCAATTTTCGATTGGAACGCACAACGATACAAAATAGGAATTTATTAAATAACGTCCGCGACGATTTTTGTGCGGCTAGAAATAATGCACAGGGAGCAAAATTATGAGTTACAAAAATAGCAGAATGGAAGGCGGGTATGTCTAGGGCAAGATTGTGAAATTTGTTGGAAGACAAAAGTCTGGATAGTGCTCCAAATATCGAAGCAAAGGCAATGCGCAAAAATATTAAATAAAATACAGTAATTAATTACAATCTCCAAATATTAAATTCTAATAAAATAATAAAATCCAGAATTCTATAATTCGGACAGGTGGTCTTCTACTGGGCTTCTAGGTCTAGTCTGCTAGCAAAAATAAATGAACACTGCATCTAATACTATATTTAATTACACTTCACACATAATTATTTAAATCAAATATACTATCATGCAACTAATTAATTGTAACTACGATAATATTAAATAGTGTAAAAAGTCAAAAATACCCCTGTTTTCGGAATGTGGTAGTGACAAGTCATATGTTGCTTCTTTAGAACTGTACTGTCCTTCCTTGATGATATCGCATTTTTGCCTAAATTGATTCTTTGGGATCTGTCTTCAGGATGTCGCCGCAGACACGGTCTATGAGAGCGGGAACATCAACTTTAGAGGGGTCTGCCACCTCTCCACCTGATGGACAGACATCCGTAGTTCCTCCTACATCTCCGATGCATGTGGGAGTTTCTACACTTTTTGGGGATCCTCCTCCTCCTCTTGTTAAGAAGATTGCCGTAGCTGTGGCAGACAACCTTCCTCCTCCATCAACTCCGATTCCCGGAGGTTTGCCCATTGACGGAACGCAGATGTTTACCTTGATCCAAGGCATGGTAGATGCCCAGAGAGTGGCGGCAGACGCTCAGCGAGTTCAAGCTGAGGCTCAGAGGGTGCAAGCAGAAGCGCACCAGGCACAAACCGAGCTGATGAAAGAAAACATGGAGAATGCTCATCAAGTGACTCTCCAAGCTTTGGAGAGAGTAGCACAGTACCAGCAGATTCCTGGCCAGCAACAGCAGAAATCAGGCACTATAGTGGATTTCAAAAGGATGATGCCTCGAGAGTTCAAAGGCACCGAAGGGATACTCTACGCTGACGACTGGCTAGAGGATATAGAGAGAAGCCTGCGATTGACCCAGATTCTGGAGAACTTGCAGATAGAAGCCGCTGGCAGTCAAATGTTCGATATCGCACTCACGTGGTATCGCACGAAGCTGAGAATTTCTGCGCAAGGACCTACTTGGGAGACCTTCAAGGAGCTCTTCAAGGAAAAGTTCTTTCCCGACGTGGCATTGGGAACCTTGGAAAGTCAGTTTCATGACTTAGTTCAAGGAAACATGTCGGTCGACGAGTACGCTGTAGAATTCTGTAGATTGAGCCATTTTGCATCGTCCATGATTCGAGACCCAGGAGATCGAGCCCGGAAATTTAAAAAGGGACTGACGAGAGAGATTAGGTCACGCACTTCTGGTCGTCGTACCGCTACCTATGAGGCTATCTTGATGGATGCTCAGATCGCAGAAGAGGATCTGGATCTCAGGCCTAAGAGGAGCCACAATACTTTTAGAGATACAAATGATAGCGCAGGACCAGCCAAGCATCTCCGTATTCAGCACCAACAGCAGTACCAAGTACCATTCCATATTCAGCAACAACCATGGACATTTCAGCATCCACCGCAGTACCTAGCACCAGTTCCTATCCAGTAACATTCATGGGAGTATCAGTATCAACAGCAGTACCAGGCACCAATTCATGTTCAGCAGGATCAGCAACAGCCTCCAAGAGAGACACAGCAGACTTGTCATTTCTGTAAGAAGCCAGGTCACCTTTGGGAGAGCTATAGAACGAGGCTAGGACTTTGTTTGCACTGTGGCGCTGCAGGCCATCGGGTAAAGGATTGTCTTCTAGCCCCTTATCTTCCCGGCCAGCGCGCAGCTTCAGACTATAGAGATCCAGTTAGGCTACCAGTGGAACCGTATATTGCTCAACACCCGCAAAGGGAACCACCCCAGCAGGGCGGGCATTTGCGATGACGGTCGAGGAGACCGATACTGCAGGTAATGTGTTAGCAGGTTCTGTTTCTTCCTTCCTCTTGTTCCTATCTATTTGATTGATTGACTGATACCTTAGTACCGTAGCTTGCATGCATAATTTTCTTGTTAGATTGTAGTTAGTAGTACCCCTGATACATAGACTGCAACACCATAACAAATGAGACCATAACCATGTATGTTCCCCCTAGATTGTATGTGGTATGACTATAAGTAGAATTTTCTTAGATCGTGATTATTGGTGTTGACTGTAGTAAAGATTCATGAAGAGGTTATTACTTGACAAGAGGAACAAGATGATTAAAATTTGAGGATAAATATTGATTTAAATAAATGGTTAAGAAATTAACATTGCATAATTGGTGGTTTATTAATTCCAGAAAGATTATGACATGATTAAATGGATTATTAAAATTTGGAAATTTTGGGAGACTATCATCATATTTATTTGATTGCAAGTTAGGATTTTTTTTGAATTTTATAATTGGATGTTGCATTTGGAGAATCCTTAAGTATCATATTGTTGAGCATTTTGAGGAAGAGGAAATCGAGAAATAAAATTTAGATGGATAAATGTTTAAATTTAAATTTGTGGGACGAGATTTTATTTTTTACTTGTGCATTGAAAAATCAAATTTAAGGAGTGAATATTAAATTCCGAGTATTGAATTATTAACAAAAACTTTCAAGAAAATTTTGATGGACTTTGATTTTTACTTTGAGGATTTTTCAGGTTATACAACAATTTTAGAATTTTGAAATTGCGAAAGGACATTGTGGATTATTAAAAGATTTCATGGATGATAAATTTAAATTTGAGGGAAATAATAATGTGTATGAGTAAACACTACTATGAGGATTTTAAATTTCGAGGACGAAATTCTTTTAAGGTGGGTAGACTTGTCACTACCACATTCCGAAAACAGGGGTATTTTCGACTTTTTACACTATTTAATATTATCGTAGTTACAATTAATTAGTTGCATGATAGTATATTTGATTTAAATAATTATGTGTGATGTGTAATTAAATATAGTATTAGATGCAGTGTTCATTTATTTTTGCTAGCAGACTAGACCTAGAAGCCCAGTAGAAGACCACCTGTCCGAATTATAGAATTCTGGATTTTATTATTTTATTAGAATTTAATATTTGGAGATTGTAATTAATTACTGTATTTTATTTAATATTTTTGCGCATTGCCTTTGCTTCGATATTTGGAGCACTATCCAGACTTTTGTCTTCCAACAAATTTCACAATCTTGCCCTAGACATGCCCGCCTTCCATTCTGCTATTTTTGCAACTCATAATTTTGCTCCCTGTGCATTATTTCTAGCCGCACAAAAATCGTCGCGGACGTTATTTAATAAATTCCTATTTTGTATCGTTGTGCGTTCCAATCGAAAATTGGAGGCCATCTTGACCTATTTTTTCGTGCGACCCAAATTAGGGTAATATTCTGTTCTGAGTCTTCTTCATTATTGGTATTGATGACCTGACCTGATTTTGGCCCCAAGTACTCCTAATTAATTGTTGAACACAACTTGCATTTATTTCTATTTAAATTGAGGATACTATTTTATCTGATTCTAAAATCCCAATTTAATTCCAGTGCCCTGTAAATTGAGCCCATACCAGTCTTACAGCGTCCCCTGACCCTACAAAATACCGGACCCCGAATCGCCCGCCAAATTTTCGTTATTTTATGTGTTTGTGCAATTTCCCAAATTTAAGGGGGCTAAATTGCAAATTTGTATTTTGTGGCCTCACCCAATTGTTTAAACAATGAGGGAACCTAATATTTTAATTAAATCTCTAACCCTCATCCCTACATGAATTACTTCCTTTCATGAACAATCCTAGCCACCCATTCTAGGGGTCAAATCCTCACCCTCCATCATACCCTCTCTCCCTATTTAATATCTTGTACCCTCAAACCCTAATCCCAAGAAACCTAGATTTTCCCCCACCTCTCTCTCTCCTCCATCCTCAACACCAAACCGTAGCCTCCTTCTTTTTCTTTTTCTCTTTTCCTTTCTTCTTCTCCTTCTTCCTTCCTTCTTCTTCCTTATTGTTTTTTTCATTGAAATTAAATTTGAATTCAAATAGTTAGGGGGGAATACTGTTCCTCAACTCCTCCTATATACTGTTCCCGGCAGCCGAATTTCCCTGTGCACGGCGGCTGCTACAGGCCGACATCCCCGGCGGCTGCAACTCCTCCCCCATTCTCCCACATCAACCTCCTCCTCTCCCTCCATCTCCATCAACCTATCACCACCATCACCATCTCCCATTCAGCACTCCGGCGGATCCGCCAAGCCCGACCCCGCGCTCGAGTTCCCCGCAGCCGGCCTGTCCTCCAACAAACACCCGCTGTCAACCCTCCCGCGGCACTCCCTCCGGAAACCGACTCCCCGAGTTCTTCCCGTCGACTTCTCCCCCATCCTCCTAACGTCCTCCCCGCGGCCCTCTGAACTCCGGACAGCCGAGAACCCCGCAGCCACCCTGCTGTGTACAGTGCTCCGGCCTCCTCCAGGCCAAGTCTCCCCGGAGCTCCCCCTCTGCTGCTCGACCACCCATCCCCGCTACTCCGGCGATCTTTCCGGCCAGGTGACCAGTAAGCTCCTCCCCTTCCCTTCTTCATATATATATATATATATATATATATATATATATATATATATATATGTATGAATATATATATATCTAAGGTAATGTAAATATGATTGTATATATATATTTAATCAATGTATATGTATATATAGTTAATGTAAAGTATTATATATTTAATTAATGGGAAAAATTAGTATATGTAGTTTAATATATTTTCTATATATATATGATTGATATATATATAAATACGTGTTCCATTTATGTATTTTATATATATATATATACTTAGCCTATTTTCAATATATATATATTTAATTGGTATATTTACCTGTATATAGTATTATATATTTTAATTGGTATATATGAGTATATATATAATTAGTCTATGTATGTATTTTTGTTAATTCGTATGTGTAGATATATTTTGTATAAACCCTTAGTATATTTTTAATATATATATATATTGCATATGTATTTAATTTGATATATATAGATATATTGTAAGTACATATGTTATTTACGTATCTATCTACTAGGTGACCCTAGTTGACTAGTGCCCTGACTGACATGGCCCTGAGGCCAGTGTTATAGACTGTGTGTTAGCGTAGCATCTGATGCAAATGTGGTTTTGCTTTGTGATATGTTATAGGAATGTTGGTTTACCCAGGGGATACTCTGGAACAGGACATCCATAATTACTAGCTAAGGACCCAAGGCAAGTACATTCTCTGATAATTTCCAATTCTTGATAATTGCTATAAGTTCAATGATCTTGAAATGTTATAACTGAATATTTGACACTGTGCTACACGGACTAGTATAGCTTGGATCTGCAGTCATGAGATGTTATCTTGATTATCGTATTGACATTGTACACGACATGTATATTTAGACATCGTACATGATAGACTTGACTTGCTCGTGTATCGTGACGTGTCATGGTTAGATCCACAGTACTAGTTGGGGGCGGGGAAGTAGTAGTAAGAAATGTGATCATAACCTCTTATTGTAGTATAGAAATTGTAAGTGTTAATCATGCTCTTCACCCATGATTAGCCAGGCCCTGTAGCTATCGTACATGTTCCCAAGCCGATCACATTTTGAAACTACTATTTCAAACACTTAGAATAGATTATAGTTCCCTATTTTAAATCATATACTACATCACCCGTATATGATACTGTTCCTTGTTCTTTTAATTCCATACATGCACTGACTGTATCATATTGCCTATTACCTGTCTCTTTATATTGCCTGTCTCTCTTAAATTGCCTTTGCATTTATTTCACTATCTTCTCAGTAGCTAGCATGACATATTTTATTGTATTATAGACATTATCAATTAATGGAACTGTTATTTGAGAGTGTTGCTTTGCTCCTTCCTGACTGGAAATATTTTTCCAGACTATGCCTTAGAGGACCGTTGTCCGACACTTTATGGACCATATGGTGAGTAGCTGCAGACTTGGTAGTTTAGTTATGATTTCGGAAGGTCTAGCTGGAAATTTCTATTTTTAGTTTGTTCTTTAAGTAGACTATTTGGTACCGGATTTGTCTCCGGCATTTTGATGATTCTTGGATATTATTGAGTTAGAATATTACTTGTGGACTTGTGTTGTGTTTAATTTTAGTTTTACTATTCGAAATCTTATCGTGCTGTAATCCTGTGATTGAGTATGTGTTCATCTTATTTATGTCATCCGTGCCTCCTAATGGAGATTGGATGCTTGCGTGACATTAGTTAGATAGTATCAAGACTTGACAGCGTTCTACCGCCGATGCTGCGGCGTAGGCTGGACGTACCCACGCACTCGTGCCCCTAAACCGGGTGCGGGTCATGACACACCAAGTAAGCACATTTCTTGCCTTTAACGGTTGGCCATGCTACAGAAGCTTTGGCTGACTTATATATAAGGCAGATCGTAAGATTGCATGGCGTACCAGTCAGCATTGTATCAGACAGGGACTCGCGTTTTACATCTTATTTTTGGAGAAGTATGCAAGAAGGCCTTGGAACTCGTCTGAAGTTCAGTACATCTTATCACCCTCAAACGGATGGACAGTCAGAACGTACTATTCAGACATTAGAAGATATGTTAAGGGCCTGTATGTTAGACTTTGGGAGATCATGGGAGGACCACCTACATCTTGTGGAATTTTCTTATAACAATAGCTGTCACTACCACATTCCGAAAACAGGGGTATTTTCGAATTTTTTAATATTTAATATTATGTTACTTATAATTAATTAATTACATGATAGTGTATTTGATTTAAACAATTTTGTGCGATGTGTAATTCAATATATAATTATATGCAGTGTTTATTATTTTAGTTTAGCTAGCAGACTAGACCTAGTAGCCAGTAGATGAGCACCTGTCAGAATTTATGGAATTTTGAGGTTAATTGTTTTATTTTAGAATTAATTTATTGGAGGTGTAATTAATTACTGTATTTTATTTAACATTTTGCGCATTGCCTTTGCTTCGATATTTGGAGCACTATCCTAGCTTTTGTCTTCCAACTAATTTCACCATCTTGCCCTAGACATGCCCGCCTTCAATTCTGCTATTTTTGCAACTCATAATTTTGCTCCCTGTGCATTGTTTCTGGCCGCACAAAAATCGTCACGGACGTTTATTTTAAATTCCTATTTTTGTATCGTTGTGCGTTCCAATCGAAAATTGGAGGCCATCTTGACCTATTTTTCGTGCGGCCCAAATTAGGGTAATATTCTATTTTGAGTCTTCTTCAATATTGGTATGGATGACTTGATCTGATTTTGACCCCAAGTACTCCTAATTAATTGTTGAACACAACTTGCATTATTTCTATTTAATTTGAGGATACCATTTTATCTGATTTTAAAATCCCAATTTAATTCCAGTGCCCTGCAAATTCAGCCCATACCCATCTTACAGTGCCCCCTGACCCTACAAAATATCGGACCCCGAATCGCCCGTCCAATTTTTGTCATTTTATGTGTTTGTGCAATTTCCCGAATTTAAGGGGGCTAAATTGCAAATTGGCATTTTTGGCCTCACCCAATTATTTTAACCAATGAGAAATCCTAAATATTTTAATTAAACCTCACCCTCATTTCCCACATGAATTAAATTTCCTCATGTTCAATCCTAGCCATTCATTTGAAATTGGCCCATCACAACCCTCCATCACACCCTCTCTCTCCCTATTTAATATATTGTACCCTCAACCCTAATCCCTAGGCAACCTAGAAAGCATCACCCTCCTCAAGCCTCCATCTCCCCTCAACCCAACGTTGGAGAACCTTCTCCTTTCTTCTTCTCTTTTCTTCTTTTTCTTCTCCTTCTTCCTTCACAATCCATTTTCTAAAAACTCAGATACTGTTCCTGAGTCTTGGACTCGGCCCAGTCATCGAGTGGCTTAAACTCACAGAGCAACAGCTCTTTCCATTCTTCTATTCAACTTCTTGAGAGGATATTCTCTCTCCTCAAATGACTCCTTTTTGCTCTTTTCAAGAAGAACATTAGGCAAGCCGACCCATTCTTCCACAGCCGATCCTTGGCCCATGTTTCCATTCAAATGAGAGAGGAAAACTCTCTTTCTCCAACTCATTTGTTTCCCACCAGAATCAAGAATGGGATATTTCTGTAACCGCCCGAAATCAATGGAGTGGAGCTCGCGATTTCGTCCATGGCTGCGTCAGGCCGAGCTCCGCCGCGCTTCACCTTGCTCCGCCAACGTCCATGACTACTCCTCCACTGCCTTCACCGACCCCGGCAGGCGGCTGCTCCCTCTCCTCCTTCAACCATTCACCACCACCACCATCCACCATTAACTCCGACGTCAATCCCGGCCGAGCCGACCCCGCCATTCCCTCCGGCTTGCTGCGGTTCAGCCGCTGCCCCTCCGGCCGGCCAAACTCCACCGTAGGCAATGGAGCCATCACCATGTCGAGTCGCCAGAGAAGTATGGTCTTCTTCAGCGCCAACCGCACTCCCCAGGACATCGTCCAGTTCCGTTGGCCTCGGCGTCCATCGTCGATGCAGGCACCGCGGACGACGTCTTTCTCTCCCGCATCAATCGCAAAGACTGAGCGACCGTGTCGATGTTTCATTGGCCATTCCCCACTGTGAGGCCATTCCGAAGTTGCGACTGTCTCGTCGTTGTCGGCACATCTCCGCGACATCGACCGGCGACCACACAACTCAGAGAAACTCCCGTACAGTTTTGAATCCAAGCCATGATGAAGGAATGGTGTAGAGAACAGAACAGTTGTCTCAAATCTCTCACAAGAACATCGCTCGGATCATTGGATGGTGCATGAGCCCAAGCTACACACTTCTTATTGTACACGAGTTCTTTCCCCATGGAACGCTCAGGGAGCTCCTTCAAGCATGTAGAGGTAATGGTTCTCTTGATTGGTGCAAAAGAGTCAATATTCTACTGAGATTGCGAGTGCACTCACTCACCTCCACTCGGAGCTCTCTCCTGCAATAGAACTATATGGTCTCAAATCAAATGACATCTTTATTTTAGCAGATTACTCGATCAAGATTGCTAGTTTTAGAATCAGTAATTCGGGATATGTAGGAGATTCTCATGATTCAGATGTTGTGTACAACTTTAGTCTCATACTGCTTGAGATAATTTTGGGTTCAGAACATTCTAATGCCCATGAGTTGGGTTAATTTAGAGTATTAGTTATATCAGTAGATGGCTAATTTAGTTTTTGTAATTATTTAGTTATGTATTATATATATAAGGATTTGGTATATGAATATATATTTACATACACATATTTAGTGTATATATAAATACGTATTTTAGTGGGTATTATGGATATGTATATATATGTTTTATATACACTTAATATTTTCAATGTATATATATATATAATTTGTATATATGTATATGAACGCATTTTGACATATGTTAATTATATATGTAAGTATTTTGGTAAAAATACAACTACAGCAAGTATAATTTATATTGGTATGTATTTTAGATATATATGTATATTATGTTAAATTCTTTTTAGTATGTATACAAATATAAATACGTATTGTATTCCTTTCCATGAACTATGTTTTATATAGATATACATACAAGTATTAACTATTATGTTATATATATGATTATTTGGTGAATACACAAAAAATAAATATACTTATTTATTTTGCTATATGTTTAATAAAACATAATTTTAGTATATATGCTAGTTAAAGATAGGTATATTTTATCCACTAAATGATCCTAGGTGGCCAGTATCATACCTAGAGTAGTCCCAATTTCAGTGTTTATAGACTGTGTGTTAGCGTAGCACCTGATGCCAATGTTGTATTGATATATTTTAGGACTGTTGGATCCTCCAGACGATACTCTGGGACAGGACATTTACATTACCCGCTAAGGACCCAAGGCGAGTACATTCTCTGATTAGTTTCTAATTTATGATATCTCCTATGTTCACTGTATCTAGTGTAAATATCCATGATCTTGACACGATGGTTACACGGATTGGTATACACGGATCTCGTCATGAGATGTTATTCCTTATTCATGGTGTAGCTTGTACAAGACTTGTTTTCCTTGTTATCTTGTGCATGTACAGACACTGATTCCCGGGGAGATTTGCTACCTTCTTAGGGAATCCCGTGCCATAGCGTACCATGATTGGATCTACTATACCAGTCGGGGGTTTGGGGAGTACTTTAGTGTAGATATGTGATCATACCCAACTTTATATGCACCATAGCTCACCCCACATCTCACGTCGGGTGCGGCCTGACCATTTATATGCTCCATAGCTGTTACGTGTGATTAGCCTGACCTCTACATGCATCATAGCTAACCAACGGTTAGCCTGACTTTATATGAACCATAGCTAATCACATGTAACCAGCCTGATCAAGTTCCCAAGCCGATCACATGTTAAAGCTAGTACTCACACACTTAGTCATAGTATCTCTTGCTCTTTGACATATGTTTCTTTTCCTGCATTTACTTACAGTATTTTCAGTATTTCTCTCATTGTACATTTTTCGTACCTATACATGCATCTGGTATGTTTCCATCTAGAACTGCTACATAGTTTATGTCATTTATATAGAACTGCTATTTAGAGATGTACTTTGCTCCTTCCTGACTGGAAAATATTTTTCCAGACTGTGACCTTAGTGGACTTGTTCTGACACTTGGAGATTGGTTGTTACTGATTACAGGTATGATTGTTTTATCATTAGTCTTGTGTTGTACTCTTTTGTTCTTCAAATTCTTATCGTGCTGTAATTGTGATTGAGTATGTTGTTCATCTTTATAGTGTTATCCGCGTCTCCTTATGGAGTTGGATACTAGTGTGAGATTATTTAGATAGCACTTGACCTAGACAGCGTTCTACCGCCGATGCTGCGGCGTAGGCTGGACGTACCCACGCACTCGTGCCCCTAAACCGGGTGCGGGTCGTGACAATAGCTATCAAGCAAGCATTCAGATGGCTCCGTTTAAAGCATTGTATGGAAGGAAGTGTAGGTCTCCTGTATGTTGGAGCGACGTGGGAGAACGTCAAATCCTGGGACCAGAACTAGTAATTAACGCCGTGGAGACAGTAAAAAAAATACAAGGACACTTGCGAGCAGCGCAAGATAGGTAGAAGCAATGGGCATACCTTCATCGTCGTCCCTTAGAATTTAAAGAGGGCGATCATGTCTTCTTGAGGATATCACCTACCAGAGGCACCATTCGATTCGGAGGACGCGGTAAGTTGAGTCCAAGATATATTGGACCATTTGATGTACTAGAGAGAGTGGGAGAAGAAGCATATCGACTTGTGCTACCACCTTCACTTGAGGGAGTGCATGACGTATTCCATGTATCATAACTCAGGCAATATGTGGCAGATAGCAATCATATTCTTGACCACTAGGAGATCACTGTTGGCCAAGCTTGTCATATCAAGAGCAACCCGTAGAAATTCTAGATCGTCGAGAGAAAGTATTAAGGAACTAGTCTATTCCCTTAGTACGCATGACATGGAAACATGGCTCACCAGGAGAATCTAATTGGGAACGCGAAGATGACATGCACCAACATTTTTCGAACCTATTCATAGACCAAGGTATGAATTACTTTGTTAATTTGTATCTTCTACCAATCCTTGACTTTTATTTTACTTGGCTTAGTTTTAATTTCGAGGACAAAATTCTTATAAGTTGGGTAGAATGTAAACCCCCATTCCTGAAATATGTATTAGTTATTATTTAAATATTTATTTAAATTATTTATTATGTATAATAATAAGGAAAAGAAAAGAAAAACAGAAATTTCTATTGGACCAGACCCACAACCCGTTAATCATCCCTGCTTAAAACTCGTGGAGCAAAAACCCTGCAGAAACTCTTTTATGCGTAAAACCCAACCCGTTAAATTCCTTCTCTACGTACAAAACCATTTCCGTGAGTATAATAAAAGTAGCAGTATACCCGCTTAAACTCTTCAGTTTTCTGTACATAAAACCAAAATCATGCGGTTAACTCTCCGCCGCTTTCTATTTCCTCTGACACGTATAAGACTACCCTGCGTATACTTTCTTCCCCGCGCATAGTATCAGCAGCAGAAGCAAAACCAAATTTTGTTTTGCTTTGTAATTCCACACGTGTAAGAATTTTATTCCACCACTCTTTAAAAGATCTTCTCAACCGCACACATAAACCAATAAGAAGGGAACAACAACAATAGTTTCTTAACCATTAAGTAAATTTCACCGCCTCCTTATTCCTATATATAATTACAACTTCCAAACACAAACCTTCTTCTTATCATACTTAATATTTCTGTGGACGAACACTTTACAGGACTTTACTCGACAAGTATACCTTGCCACAGTACATCTATTTTACATTCCAAAATAATACATGCATGTTTAATTCTGCTTCTATATACATTTATTTTGTAGACTTTGGACCGGTTTTATAAGACTACCCTAGCATTTTGGACCATCTGTAGATTCATTAGCCGTGACACAGTTGTTACACGAGTTGTGAGTCTCATATAGATTTTTGGACTTCGTATTGGGTTGGCCGTCTATACGTAAGGGCCGTGCATCAGGAATGCCTGCTAATAGAAACTTTGTATGCTAGTAGACCTGGCAGTTATTAGAGGTATTATCGTGTCATGTATATGACATGCTTAGAGCATGGGACGGAGAGAACAATAAGTAAAGCATTTGGGCTCCTTTGCACTTTTTTGTAACGCCCGGATTCTCCGCCGGAGAAAGGGTGATGATGACCACTACATATTAATGGCGGCCTCTGTCGTTCAAAAGACAATATGCTTTGAGGCCTATAATTCTCCAAAGAGAGTCACGCCAATCCAATATTTTGAGCCAGATAGCCCACTTGGTGGAAAGTTGTTCTCAAATTACATTCACTTAGATGGTTAGGCGACCCGATGGATGTTTATATTTCAGTACTTATGGGTATATTATTATGTATCTTGTTATGTCCCTCTGAGGACCTGGTTCCTTTCCAAATATGGAAGAGCAGGAGCTTCCACAGGAGTATGGGACTAGGTCGGATGCTACTTACGAGACTGAGGAGACCTTACCCTCAGAGTATCTGTGATTGTTGTCACTGTTCAGAGATTTTGTTGTTCCTTAGTATAGTTGTTTTATAGTGGATTTATTTCCACCCGACTATCAGACTCGATACCTCTCTTGGATATCAAGTTATACTATTCAGCTCCTATTCCCTACTGAGTATTTGTGCTGTAGATAAGATATAGATTGTGTGTGACTTGTTGTGGCAGTATATTACCACTGATGGATTGCATATTCATTTACAGCGTACGTGTGTATATGGTTTCCATATATTAGAGTTTATATACATACGGCTGTGCGTGTTACGTATTCCTAGTCCTACATATTTTGGGACTGGGGTGTGACACTGACGCATTGAGCAGGAGGCCCATGGCATTCTTTCTGACTACCCAGCAATACCTATTGAGAGATCTGCAGCAGTTGGGTATAGAGGTTATTATGCCCAGAGCAGACGGCCAGTTGTCAAGTTTCCAAGTGCAATCAACATTGGTTGAGAGGATCAAGGCTGCCTTACCAACAGATTCCAGATTCCAGAGGCTTCGACAAGGGACAGAGGCCGGGATGCAGATAGGATTAGCATACATAAGGATGGGACTTTGAGATATGGAGATCATCTCTATGTTTCGAATGGAAAACTTCGTTAGGAGCTGATATCGGAGGTGCACAGTTCAGCATACTCTATTCATCCAAGAGGCACAAAGATGTACAGAGACTCGAGGCAGTACTATTGGTGGCATAAGATTAAGAGGAAAATAGCCCACTTTATGGCAAAGTGCCTGGTGTGTCAGCAAGTCAAGGCTGAGCAGTAGAGGTCTGCAGGTTTACTTCAGCCGCTCCCAATACCTAAGTGGAAATGGGAGCACATCACTATGGACTTCGTTATTGGCTTTCCAAGGGGTCCTAGTGGTCGCAATGCGTATGGGTGATCGTGGATCGACTCACCAAGTCCAATCACTTTTTACCCTTCAGAGTTGGGCAGTCTACAGAGGTATTAGCAGATATGTATATGAGAAAGATCGTGTGATTGCATCGAGTACCAGTCATTATTGTGTCTGACAGGGATACGAGGTTCATATCTTACTTTTGGAGGAGTATACAAGAGAGTCTCGGTACCCGCCTGAAGTTTAGCATATCATATCACCCGCAGACAGATGGCCAGTCTGAGCGCACTATTCCGACGCTGGAGGATATGTTGAGGGCGTGCATGCTTGATTTCAGTGGATCATGGGAGGACCATTTATATTAGGTCAAATTTTCCTACAATAATAGTTATCAAGCGAGCATTCAGTTGGCTCCCTATGAGACATTGTATGGCAGTAAGTGTCGTTCCCTATTATGCTGGAGTGGTGTGGGCGAAAGACAGATTTTTGGACCATAGTTGGTTGTTTGTACAGTGGAGAAGGTAAAAAAGATCCAAGGGAACCTGCGAGCAGCACAGGACATGTAGAAGCATCGGGCAAACGTGCATCGATGATCCATAGAGTTTCAGGTTGGAGATCATGTGTTTCTAAAAATCTTGCCTACCCGAGGGACCATCAGGTTTGGAGGCAGAGGAAAGCTGAGTCCGAGGTACATTGGACCATTCGATGTGTTAGAGCGCATCAGAGAGGTTGCTTACAGATTAGCATTGCCATATACATTAGATAGAGTTTACGATGTCTTCCATGTATCTCAGCTAAGGAGGTACATGCCAGATCCTAGTCATATGCTTGACCACTCGTAGATCACTGTCGGACGAAGTTTGTCATATCAGGAGGAGCCTGTAGAGATTCTGGACAGAAGCGAGAATGAATTACGAGGTCAGACTATCCCTCTTGTTCGTGTCGCATGGAGGCATCATGCACCAGGCGAGTCAAAATGGGAACGAGAGGATGATATTCGGCAGCATTTCCCCATCTCTTCGAAGGCCTAGGTATGTAGTAGCATTTAATTTCAATTAATAGTTTTTACCATATGTCTGTTTTAATTTTGTAAACTTCCATATTTTTTAGGAATTTAAAATTGAATTTTCTGAATTTTCTGTGATATTTAACTAATTAAAATAAATGATTTCTGGTATTAAATTAATTTTAAGATTTTAATAAATTTTAAAATATTATGAAAATAATATTTTTTGGTGTAAAATAATTAATTAGATATACTCTAATTTTCTTGAAATTTATTGGACCAAGAACTATTTTTAAAGACCTAAAAACTATATTTTTAATTAAACCCAGAATGAACCAAAATAAACCATAATAAACCACAGTCTAAACCAACCCAAACCCAAATAAACTGAACCCAAACCCTAGCGGGTCGAGTCGGATCTATACCCAGAACCCAACCCGACCCGACCCGAACCCGCAATCTACAGTATCCCTAACCCTTCGTTCCCCGACCATTCTTCCGTAACCGCCGTCGACTTCCTCGCCTCCGCCGCCCGTTCATTTCCTCCGCCGTTCATGCCTGCAACTGCCGCCCGACATTTCCTCTCCACCTTCCCCAATGCTCCACCAGCCTCCTCCTATAAAACCCCTTCATTCCGGCCACCCCAACACCCAACGACGAACCCCTCTCTGCCATCATCCCCCGCAGTCACCATCAACCACCACCGCCAACACCGCTATCATTATCCGCTGCCACCTTGACCCAGCCCAAAGCCGAACTCCCCTCCGGTGACCAGCTCCTCGACTCACCGTCAACCACCGCCTCCACTCCCCGAGCCTCTCCGGCTATCCCCATCGCAATCACCGCCCCGCCGACCATTTTGACCCCGTCGACGGCCGCCCATCTCTCTGCAGCAGCCCGGCGACCTCGACCCGATCTCCTTCGGCGTCCTCCACCGCTGCCAGCAACGACCAGCAGCCGCAGCAGCACCGTGCCCCGTCGTCGACGTGCGCTGCGCCACCCCGCGTACGTACTGTATAGTCATTTTCGATGCCCTGTTCAGGTGAATGTTTCTCTTTTCTTGCCACCTCATTTTCTTTACTGTCTGTTGTGACGCGTACCCTGTGTGACCCTCTCGAACCCCGTGCAACTAGTTCGGGGTATCGCGTCCTATGGCGATTGCAAACTGTGACGCAAAATTAGGAAAATAAATCCCCAATTTCTAAAAATCAAAAATTGTCCCACACACCCCAGTTCACGACCATTTTACGCACAACCTGCTAAATATTTTCCAAATTAGCTTGAACAGTAATTTAGATCGTATAACCTAGTTTTAAAACCATGTATTAGTATAATTCATCGAGTTGTAATTTGCATATTATTCGAGGGTAAAAATGATCAAAAACTTGGTCTTTATAAAACTCTAATTTTCTAGGAATTGGGTGTGTCCCGCTAAATGAGACGACTTGGTCGTGTGCGAACTTCACCGAAAGGTGCGCGCTGTCAATACGGACGTATGAGATTTTACAGAAGTTGATTTGGATGTGCATGCTGTAGCGCCCCGTTCTTCCGGTGGGGAGAGCGCGGCTAAGAAACACAAGTCGATATCGTTCAATCGGCATAGATTGAAACAAGAACTAGTCCTCGTTATGGATTTGTTTCTTCGGAATCGATTCCCATATTCAGTGGACCGTGTCCCCGGGATCGACTTAGCGGCAGAGTCAAGAGGGACCTCTCCCCTGCTATCTTTTATTGCCTCGGTTTTCGATGTCGCTTGTTGCTTTCGTGCTTTGAGTTGGTTTTGGGATTTGCTTGTTTTCCTTAAACGGTTTCGATAGTTTTCATTATTTTCGTTTATTGAACTGCATTTCAATTCCGAGATTGAAAAGAGTGGAAGGAGTATTGATCAAGTTGTTCGTGATGCAGGTGAACGAGCAGTAGGCGGCTTGCGAGCGGAGTCGTGAAGCGCCTCTTTCCTTCTCCCTTCCAAAATCTAAGTGAGTGGCTACCAACCCGATTAGCTAGCCCTGCTTCCAGTCTTCACAACTAATAACTCTTTTATCTTTACCCCGATCAAACGATACCAAGTGATAATAAAAGAAACCAAGATAAAAAGTGAATACGCTTGGTTATACTGCTTGTCAATCAAACTTGTGAACTGTTACCGTAACGTATGCTAGCTTGTTGCAAATATTCTATGAATTATGCTAAGTATGACACACACCTTGTATTGTGCATAATTATTCAGGGAGGCTATGCAAAATGAATCATGTAATACTGCTTGTCGTGTACTCGTGTTCTTGCACTCGTGTTGCCTCAACTGCATGACTTGTTAACTTGTTAATCGTGTTCGATCATGGACAACTTGTGCACAAGGTATAGTTCTGCGGATGGTCGCTAGGGCACTGGCACCGATCCGATCCGGGCGAAACTCGTGTATAGTCCTCGTGTACGGGATCGGATAGCTTGCAGCGCATCGTGTACTCTCGTAGCCTGCTATCCTTGTCCCGGACTAGTCCATTATGGAAATCATGCCAGTGATCATCGTGTATATTTAAACCTGTTGCAAACTAACTTGTGTCTTCGTGGCAGGGAAGGCATGGTAAGTATTGTGCAGGTAATTCAGACGGACAGGTAAAATCTACCGAACAGTGGCACATTAATTTTCAGTAAATTTATTATGCTGCTTACTTATAAATGAACTAAGGCAAGATAGAAACCACAAAATATGCATGCTTTATTAAAACAACGTGTTGATTGGTATAGTTCGGCTAGCTCGCCTTCACCAGTATGTTTCGACATGCTGACCCTCGTTGAAACAGGTTCTCCGCACAAAGGCGAACCGAGCGAGGAGCCGAAGTCGTCTTCCCGATCCAGTCCAGCTGTTAGTCGCATCCTGATCGTGCCGTATTTTGAAGTACTTGAAGACCGGAGCTTGCACTCTTCATACACAATGCAGCTCCGTGGCAAAGTTATCCTCCAGCCCGGAGGTTTTTATTATTTTAAAGTTATAAAGGGATGTAATGTACAGGACTGCTATCTCATTTTGAGTCAAGACTTTTGTAAGCTGTGCGGCATATTAGCTGACTCGTTCAAGAGTTTGTAATAGATGTTCATTATCAATAAAGAGAACTTTTCCATGTTTTAACTTGTGTTCAATTTATCTGCGTACTCTGAATATATGCTCGTTATACAAAATACTTTAGCCTTGTGCGGGCACAATCCTAGGCCCGCACGGCATCACGATTCGGGGGATGCCCCAACGATTCTACAGAATCGGGACGTGACATAGTGGTATCAGAGCACAGATTCAAGTTCCTTAGACTTCGTGCTGGAAAAGTTCCTTTAACGATTAAATTACTGTGCGAACTCTTGCACTCACTAGGCCAAAATAAGATACGTTCATGCAATAAGTCCATAATACATTATGATCCTAATGTAATTTACTTTCTTTTGAAGGAATGGCTCCAGCGCAATCTGTAGCGCAAGCCCCGGACGAAACGCAAGACCAAGAAAGTAGTTCGGGCACTTCGGAAAGTTCAAGGAGCCAGCGAGCCACTCCAAGCATCGATCCCATCCAGCAAATGTTGCAGATGTTGGAGGAAAACCAACAAAGGGACGAGGCTCGCTATGAACGGGCCGAGAAGCGGGCGAAGGAGAGTCTGCTCAAGTTTCAAGACAATATAGAAGCACGATTCTCAGTCCAACAGAAGCAGGTAGATGCCCTGTAAAAGATCATTCAAACTTTGGCTTCCAACCATTCCGCTGCAACAGCAACGACTCCGGTGGAACAGCCCGCACTTAAAGTAGAGACGCCCCAAATTCCAAGGACGAGGGACGTGACTGCCTTCAACTTTGGCCACTTCAAGAAAGTCTGCAACACCCCATTCAACGGGACTGAGGACGCAGTCGTAGCTCTAGATTGGTTGGCCGAACTTGAATATCACTTCGCTCTGCTAGAGGTCCCCGAAGAGAAGCGCGTCGCCTGCGTGCAACTACAGCTCCGCCTCAACGCGCACGATTGGTGGGACGTGCATCGACGATCTCTCCAATTTGATCACGGAGAGGAGGCGATCTCGTGGACGACTTTTTATGCTACGTTCGAAGAGGAGTTCGTACCCCCTCCAGTACAACATTAAATGGAGAACGAGTTTGTGCAACTGAGGCAAGGCAGCATGACAGTTAAAGAGTACTCCGTCGAATTCAATCGACTCTCCAAATTCGCTAGGGCCTATTTACCTGATGTAGCGAGTCGAGCAAGAAGGTTTGAGGGTGGACTACGCCCTGCCATCCATGCGTACGTAGCCGTTCATTAGTATCGTACCATGCGTGAAGTCATGAATCATGCCCTATCCCTTGAACCACACTATCCTCACGACTCTGCCGGCGCTGTGCATACCTACAATCACAAGTGCCATAACGACGAGAAAGGAAACATCGCTGTAAAGCGACCAGACAACGTCGAACGCCGAGGAGGAAACCTAGGGCAATCGTATAATTTCTGTAAAAAGTGTGGGCACACAGCCAATAATTGTCGCTTGAGACTTGGGTTATGGCTCGCTTGTGGACGATCAGGCCATGCCATTAATTCCTGTCCGAACCTTCCTGATCGTCGTCCCCAACGAAATGCTCCCTAACGGTAGGTCCTATTCCTATGTTTCGGGATGAAACTTCCAATTAGTTGGGTAGGATGTAGCGCCCCGTTCTCCCGGTACGGAGAGCGCGGCTAAGAAACACAAGTCGGTATCGTTCGATCAGGATAGATTGAAACAAGAACTAGTCCGGTTATGGATTTGTTTCTTTTAAATCGATTCCCATATTCAGTGGATCGTGCCCCCGAAATTGACTTAGCGGCAGAGTCAGGAGGGACCTCTCCGCTGCTATCTTTTATTGCCTCAATTTTCGATGTCGCTTGTTGCTTTCATGCTTTGAGTTGGTTTTGGGATTTGCTTGTTTTCCTTGAACGGTTTTGATGGTTTTTATTGTTTTCGTTCATTGAACTGTATTTCAATTTCGAGATTGGAAAGAGTGAAAGGAGTATTGATCAAGTTGTTCGTGATGCAGGTGAACGAGCAATAGGCGGCTTGCGAGCGGAGTCGTGAAGCACCTCTTTCCTTCTCCCTTCCAAAATCTAAGTGAGTGGCTACCAACCCGATTAGCTAGCCCTGCTTCCAGTCTTCACAACTAATAACTCTTTTATCTTTGCCCCGATCAAACGATACCAAGTGATAATAAAAGAAACCAAGATAAAAAGTGAATAGGCTTGGTTATACTGCTTGTCAATCAAACTTGTGAACTTTTACCGTAACGTATGCTAGCTTGTTACAAATATTCTATGAATTATGCTAAGTATGACACACACCTTGTATTATGCATAATTGTTCAGGGAGGCTATGCAAAATAAATCATTTAATACTGCTTGTCGTGTACTCGTGTTCTTGCACTCGTGTTGCCTCAACTGCATGACTTGTTAACTTGTTAATCGTGTTCGATCATGGACAACTTGTGCACAAGGTATTATTCTGCGGACGGTCGCTGGGGCACTGGCACCGATCCGATCAGGGCAAAACTCGTGTATAGTCATCGTGTACGGGATAGGATAGCTTGCAGCGCATCGTGTACTCTCGTAGCCTGCTATCCTTGTCCCGGACTAGTCTATTATGGCAATCTTGCCAGTGATCATCGTGTATATTTAAACCTGTTGCAAACTAACTTGTGTCTTCGTGGCAGGGAAGGCATGGTAAGTATTATGTAGGTAATTCAGACGGACAGGTAAAATCCACCGAACGGTGGCACGTTCATTTTCAGTAAATTCATTATGCTGCTTACTTGTAAATGAACTAAGGCAAGATAGAATTCCATAAAATATGCATGCTTTATTAAAACAATGTGTTGATTGGTATAGTTTGGCTAGCTCAACTTTACCAGTATGTTTTGACATGCTGACCCTCGTTGAAACAGGTTCTCCGCACAAAGGTGAACCGAGCGAGGAGCCGAAGTCGTCTTTCCGATCCAGTCCAGCTGTTAGGCGCATCCTGATCACGCCGCATTTTGAAGTACTTGAAGACCGAAGCTTGCACTCTTCATACACAATGCAGCTCCGTGGCAAAGCTATCCTCCAGCCCGGAGGTCTTTATCATTTTAAAGTTATAAAGGGATGTAATGTACAGGACTGCTATCTCATTTTGAGTCAAGACTTTTGTAAACCGTGCGGCATATTAGCTGACTCATTCAAGAGTTTGTAATAGATGTTCATTATCAATAAAGAGAACTTTTCTATGTTTCAACTTGTGTTCAATTTATCTGCATACTCTGAATACGTGCTCGTTATACAAAATACTTTAGCCTTGTGCGGGCGCAATCCTAGGCCCGCACGGCATCACGATTCGGGGAACACCCCAACGATTCTACGAAATTGGGTCGTGACATAGTGGTATCAAAGCACAGATTCAAGTTCCTTAGACTTCGTGCTGGAAAAGTTCCTTTAACGATCAAATTACTGTGCAAACTCTTGAACTCGCTAGGCCAAAATTAGATACGTTCATGCAATAAGTCCATAATACATTATGATCCTAATGTAATTTACCTTCTTTTGAAGGAATGGCTCCAGCGCAAGCCCCGGACGAAACGCAAGGCCAAGAAAGTAGTTCGGGCACTTCGGAAAGTTCAAAGAGCCAGCGAGCCACGCCAAGCATCGATCCCATCCAGTAAATATTGCAGATGTTGGAGGAAAACCAACAAAGGGACGAGGCTCGCTATGAACGGGCCGAGAAGCGGGCGGAGGAGAGTCAGTTCAAGTTTCAAGACAATATAGAAGCACGATTCTCAGTCCAACAGAAGCAGGTAGATGCCCTGCAAAAGATCGTTCAGACTTTGGCTTCCAACCAGTCCGCTGCAATAGCAACGACTCCGGTGGAACAGCCCGTGCTTGAAGTAGAGATGCCACAAATTCCAAGGACGAGGGACGTGACTGCCTTCGACTTTGGCTACTTCAAGAAAGTCTGCAATACCCCATTCAACGGGACTGAGGACGCAGTCGTAGCTCTAGATTGGTTGGCCGAACTTGAAGATCACTTCGCTCTGCTAGAGGTCCCCGAAGAGAAGCGCGTCGCCTGTGCGCAACTACAGCTCTGCCTCAACGCGCATGATTGGTGGGACGTGCATCGACGATCTCTCCAATTTGATCACAGAGAGGAGGCAATCTCGTGTATGACTTTTCATGCCGCGTTCGAAGAGGAGTTCGTACCCCCTCCAGTACAACGTCCAATGGAGAACGAGTTTGTGCAACTGAGGCAAGGCAGCATGACAGTTAAAGAGTACTCCGCCGAATTCAACCGACTCTCCAAATTCGCTAGGGCCTATTTACCTGATGTAGCAAGTCGAGCAAGAAGGTTTGAAGGTGGACTATGCCCTGCCATCCATGCGCTCGTAGCCGTTCATCAGTATCGTACCATGCATGAAGTCATGAATCACGCCCTATCGCTTGAACAACACTATCCTCACGTCTCTGCCGGCGCTGTGCATACCTACAATCACAAGCGCCATAGCGACGAGAAAGGAAACACCGCTGCAAAGCGACCAGACAACATCGGACACCGAGGAGGAAACCCAGGGTAATCGTGTAATTTTTGTAGAAAGTATGGGCACACAGCCAACAATTGTCGCTTGAGACTTGGGTTATGCCTCGTTTGTGGACGATCAGGCCATGCCATTAATTCCGGTCCAAACCTTCCTAATCGTCGTCCCCAACGAAATGCTCCCTAACGGTAGGTCCTATTCCTATGTTTTGGGACGAAACTTCCAATTAGTTGGGTAGGATGTAGCGCCCCGTTCTTCCGGTGCGGAGAGCGCGGCTAAGAAACACAAGTCGGTATCGTTCGATCGGGATAGATTGAAACAAGAACTAGTCCTCATTATGGATTTGTTTCTTCGGAATCGATTCCCATATTCAGTGGACCGTGCCCCCGGGATCGACTTAGCGGCAGAGTCAGGAGGGACCTCTCCGCTGCTATCTTTTATTGCCTCGGTTTTCGATGTCGCTTGTTGCTTTTGTGCTTTGAGTTGGTTTTAGGATTTTCTTGTTTTCCTTGAACGGTTTCGATGGTTTTCAATGTTTTCGTTCATTGAACTACATTTCAATTCCGAGATTGGAAAGAGTGGAAGGAGTATTGATCAAGCTGTTCGTGATGCAGGTGAACGAGCAGTAGGCGGCTTGCGAGCAGAGTCGTGAAGCGCCTCTTTCCTTCTCCCTTTCAAAATCTAAGTGAGTGGCTACCAACCCGATTAGCTAGCCCTGCTTCCAGTCTTCATAACTAATAACTCTTTCATCTTTGCCCCGATCAAACGATACCAAGTGATAATAAAAAAAACTAAGATAAAAAGTGAATAGGCTTGGTTATACTGCTTCTCAATCAAACTTGTGAACTGTTACCGTAACGTATGCTAGCTTGTTGCAAATATTCTATGAATTATGCTAAGTTTGACACACACCTTGTATTGTGCATAATTGTTCAGGGAGGCTATGCAAAATGAATCATATAATATTGCTTGTCGTGTACTCGTGTTCTTGCACTAGTGTTGCCTCAATTGCATGACTTGTCTTATTAATCGTGTTCGATCATGGACAACTTGTGCATAAGGTATAGTTCTGCGGACGATCGCTGGGGCACTGGCACCGATCCGATCAGGGCAAAACTTGTGTATAGTCATCGTGTACGGGATAGGATAGCTTGCAGCGCATCATGTACTCTCGTAGCCTGCTATCCTTGTCCCGGACTAGTCTATTATGGCAATCATGCCAGTGATCATCGTGTATATTTAAACCTGTTGCAAACTAACTTGTGTCTTCGTGGCAGGGAAGGCATGGTAAGTATTGTGTAGGTAATTCAGACGGGCAGGTAAAATCCACCGAACGGTGGCACGTTCATTTTTCAGTAAATTCATTATGCTGCTTACTTGTAAATGAACTAAGGCAAGATAGAAACCCACAAAATATGCATGCTTCATTAAAACAACGTGTTGATTGGTATAGTTCGGCTAGCTCGACTTTACCAGTATGTTTCGACATGCTGACCCTCGTTGAAACAGGTTCTCCGCACAAAGGTGAACCGAGCGAGGAGCCGAAGTCGTCTTTCCGATCCAGTCCAGCTGTTAGGCGCATCGTGATCACGCCGCATTTTGAAGTACTTGAAGACCGAAGCTTGCACTCTTCATACACAATGCAGCTCCGTGGCAAAGCTATCCTCCAGCCCGGAGGTCTTTATCATTTTAAAGTTATAAAGGGATGTAATGTACAGGACTGCTATCTCATTTTGAGTCAAGACTTTTGTAAACCGTGCGGCATATTAGCTGACTCGTTCAAGAGTTTGTAATAGATGTTCATTATCAATAAAGAGAACTTTTCTATGTTTCAACTTGTGTTCAATTTATCTGCGTACTCTGAATATGTGCTCGTTATACAAAATACTTTAGCCTTGTGCGGGCGCAATCCTAGGCCCGCACGGCATCACGATTCGGGGAACACCCCAACGATTCTACGAAATTGGGTCGTGACATAGTGGTATCAAAGCACAGATTCAAGTTCCTTAGACTTCGTGCTGGAAAAGTTCCTTTAACGATCAAATTACTGTACAAACTCTTGAACTCGCTAGGCCAAATTAAGATACGTTCATGCAATAAGTCCATAATACATTATGATCCTAATGTAATTTACCTTCTTTTGAAGGAATGGCTCCAGCGCAAGCCCCGGACGAAACGCAAGGCCAAGAAAGTAGTTCGGGCACTTCGGAAAGTTCAAAGAGCCAGCGAGCCACGCCAAGCATCGATCCCATCCAGCAAATGTTGCAGATGTTGGAGGAAAACCAACAAAGGAACGAGGCTCGCTATGAACGGGCCGAGAAGCGGGCGAAGGAGAGTCAGCTCAAGTTTCAAGACAATGTAGAAGCACGATTCTCAGTCCAACAGAAGCATGTAGATGCCCTGTAAAATATCGTTCAGACTTTGGCTTCCAACCAGTCCGCTGCAATAGCAACGACTTCGGTGGAACAGCCCGCGCTTGAAGTAGAGATGCCACAAATTCCAAGGACGAGGGACGTGACTGCCTTCGACTTTGGCTACTTCAAGAAAGTCTGCAACACCCCATTCAACGGGACTGAGGACGCAGTCGTAGTTCTAGATTGGCTGGCCGAACTTGAAGATCACTTCGCTCTGCTAGAGGTCCCCGAAGAGAAGCGCGTCGCCTGCGCACAACTACAGCTCTGCCTCAACGCGCATGATTGGTGGGACGTGCATCGACGATCTCTCCAATTTGATCACAGAGAGGAGGCGATCTCGTGGACGACTTTTCATGCCGTATTCGAAGAGGAGTTCGTACCCCCTCCAGTACAACGTCCAATGGAGAACGAGTTTGTGCAACTGAGGCAAGGCAGCATGACAGTTAAAGAGTACTCCGCCGAATTCAACCGACTCTCCCAATTTGCTAGGGCCTATTTACCTGATATAGCGAGTCGAGCAAGAAGGTTTGAAGGTGGACTATGCCCTGCCATCCATGCGCTCGTAGCCGTTCATCAGTATCGTACCATGCGTGAAGTCATGAATCACGCCCTATCGCTTGAACAACACTATCCTCACGTCTCTGCCGGTGCTGTGCATACCTACAATCACAAGCGCCATAGCGACGAGAAAGGAAACACCGCTGCAAAGCGACCAGACAACATCGGATACCGTGGAGGAAACCCAGGATAATCGTGTAATTTTTGTAGAAAGTGTGGGCACACAGCCAACAATTGTCGCTTGAGACTTGGGTTATGCCTCGTTTATGGACGATCAGGCCATGCCATTAATTCTGGTCCAAACCTTCCTAATCGTCGTCCCCAACGAAATACTCCCTAACGGTAGGTCTTATTCCTAAGTTTCGGGACGAAACTTCCAATTAGTTGGGTAGGATGTAGTGCCCCGTTCTCCCGGTACGGAGAGCGCGGCTAAGAAACACAAGTCGGTATCGTTCGATCGGGATAGATTAAAACAAGAACTAGTTCTCATTATGGATTTGTTTCTTCGGAATCGATTCTCATATTCAGTGGACCATGCCCCCGGGATCGACTTAGCGGCAGAGTCAGGAGGGACCTCTCCGCTGCTATCTTTTATTGCCTCGGTTTTCGATGTCGCTTGTTGCTTTTGTGCTTTGAGTTGGTTTTAGGATTTTCTTGTTTTCCTTGAACGGTTTTGATGGTTTTCAATATTTTCGTTCATTGAACTACATTTCAATTCCGAGATTGGAAAGAGTGGAAGGAGTATTGATCAAGCTGTTCGTGATGCAGGTGAACGAGCAGTAGGCGGCTTGCGAGCAGAGTCGTAAAGCGCCTCTTTCCTTCTCCCTTCCAAAATCTAAGTGAGTGGCTACCAACCCGATTAGCTAGCCCTGCTTCTAGTCTTCACAACTAATAACTCTTTCATCTTTGCCCCGATCAAACGATACCAAGTGATAATAAAAAAAACCAAGATAAAAAGTGAATAGGCTTGGTTATACTGCTTCTCAATTAAACTTGTGAACTGTTACCGTAACGTATGCTAGCTTGTTGCAAATATTCTATGAATTATGCTAAGTATGACACATACCTTGTATTGTGCATAATTGTTCAGGGAGGCTATGCAAAATGAATCATGTAATATTGCTTGTCGTGTACTCGTGTTCTTGCACTCGTGTTGCCTCAATTGCATGACTTGTTAACTTGTTAATCGTGTTCGATCATGGACAACTTGTGCATAAGGTATAGTTCTGCGGACGATCGCTGGGGCACTGGCACCGATCCGATCCGGGCGGAACTCATGTATAGTCATCGTATACGGGATAGAATAGCTTATAGCGCATCGTGTACTCTTGTAGCCTGCTATCCTTGTCCCGGACTAGTCCATTATGGCAATCATGCCAGTGATCATTGTGTATATTTAAACATGTTGCAAACTAACTTGTGTCTTCGTGGCAGGGAAGGCTTGGTAAGTATTATGCAGGTAATTCAGACGTGCAGGTAAAATCTACCGAACGGTGGCACGTTCATTTTCAGTAAATGCATTATGCTGCTTACTTGTAAATGAACTAAGGCAAGATAGAAACCCACAAAATATGCATGCTTCATTAAAACAACGTGTTGATTGGTATAGTTCGGCTAGCTCGCCTTCACCAGTATGTTTCGACATGCTGACCCTCGTTGAAACAGGTTCTCCGCACAAAGGCGAACCGAGCGAGGAGCCAAAGTCATCTTCCTGATCCAGTCCAGCTGTTAGGCGCATCCTGATCGCGCCGCATTTTGAAGTACTTGAAGATCGGAGCTTGCACTCTTCATACACAATGCATTTTCGTGGCAAAGCTATCCTCCAGCCCGGAGTTCTTTATCATTTTAAAGTTATAAAGGGATGTAATGTACAGGACTGTTATCTCATTTTGAGTCAAGACTTTTGTAAGCCGTGCGACATTTTGGGAAGGGGGTTCAGTTCTGATGGCAGCAGCATTAGCAACTAAATAAAGAGAACTTTTCCATGTTTCAACTTGTGTTCAATTTATATGCGTACTCTGAATATGTGCTCGTTATACAAAATACTTTAGCCTTGTGCGGGCGCAATCCCAGGCCCGCACGACATCATGATTCGGGGGACGCCCCAACGATTCTACGAAATTGGGTCGTGACACATGCATACCGGAATCAACACGTATCCTTCGACAACGCCCCGTATCGGTCCTGTTCTAAAACTCGTTGTAACTTCGTGTGTACTCATCGTATCGAAACAAAAATTATGCCATCAGACTCGTAGCAATACGCTGGTCCTGTGACCCAAGTTTGGTTCGATTCTAGAACGTTGACAAAATCCCGTATCGTGGGCCCCACGGCTCTACTTGACGGGCAATTTTATGATCGGCTCATCGAAATCCAGTTCGGGACATTTTATTAGGTTTATATCGTCGTTCTGGACTTGTAGACACTAAGTTTGACGAATTTGAAGAATATTGTCTCTGGCACATTTTTTGGTGTGAAAGTGGGCCACACGTGGATCCCGCATTGACCAGAAACTGTCATTTTTGCCCCTGTGTCCAAATTGGACTTATAGACAGGCAATTCTAGCTATTTGATGTCTTCTGAGCATGATGGTAATATTTATCTCAGCAACCGGAGGAGTACCTGCGGATCCCGCGCATAACAGAGCAGCAGTTGGAAACCAGATCCTAGGCAAGTGTACCTTGCCATACTTGCAACATTTGTTTATACTATTCTCTTGATTTATTACTGTAATATCTCATTTCAACCTAGGACTGTGTGACATTGCTTAGCGTTCGAATAATATTCTGGTGTCAACACCGTATGCGGAGTTGTGTAACGTTACCTAGAGATGCATATCGAGACACTATATATTTTCGTGCTTGAATTATCAAGTACGTTATACCATAGGACACTTGACACTGTTCATAAGACAGAATCTTCCTGAGATATTTATGGTAATTCTGTATAAGTTACAGGATTTGTGACATATACTTTATACACATGCTTAGATATCATTATGACTTGCTGTATTAGATATGATCTTGTGTGTCATGGACATGAGACGTGTGATTACATTGGGTGGGGAGAGACACACAGGCTACAGGCTGATTTATATATATATATATTTATTATTGTAAGGCCTTAGACTCTACATCAGATCTAGGCACTCTACTAGTGATATTACTGCTACCGTTTCCCCGACACTGAGCTTGTAGTGGTCTCAGCCTGAGTTCTAGTGATGCTCTCAACTTACATATCACTTAATTGGTTATATAGTTTACCCTATTAATTTATTTATTTATACTGCACTTATTTAGCTTGAGTTATTCTTGTACCTTGTTATGTCCCCTGAGAACCTGGATCCGGATTATGTCCCCAGGTATAGCAGAGGAGTTCTATCCTGAGGTATATGGGGTAGGAACAGGAGCAGGAGCAGACACTGGAGCTGAACCGATCCCCGAGGACGAGGTCATAGCCGAGGATTTCTCTTGAGTATTTGCTTCATCTATAATCAGTATTTGTTATTGTCAGACTCTTTCATTTCTGGTCTGTTGAACCATTG